>CAUYQG010003502.1:0-26945 GCA_963574415.1 Tarsius wallacei
TACTGGGAATATACCCTGAAGAACTCAAATCACTCTATCAAAAAGATACCTGCACACGAATGTTTATCGCAGCATTGTTCACAATAGCAAGAACCTGGAAGCAACCATGCTGTCCATCAAAAGAGGACTGGATTAAAAAAACGTGGTACATATACACGATGGAATACTATGCAGCCATAAAAAAGAACAAAATCATGAATTTTGCAGCAACCTGGATGGAACTAGAGTCTATAATACTGAGTGATCTCTCATAGAAACAAAGATCTGAGTGTCACATGTTCTCACTCATATAGTGGACCTTGAACATCTATCATAATACTATAAGAAAAGGACTGACAGTGGTGGCGAACTATGGGGGGAGTAGGGAGGGGAAGGGAGGTGGTACTAACAGTAGTCAATATCTGTCTGGGGACGGGGAGACACCCTTATTAACAAGGATGCCTGAACGATGCACATTTGTATACCTAACCCTTAACTGTACCCCACAATTTTATAATAAAAAATATGTTTAAAAATAAAATAAAATAAAAATGCAAGGAAACAAAAAAATAAAAAGAAAAATAATGCCTCCAAAACTAGAGATAAATTATTAGAGAGCAGGGACTAGAGTGTTTGACTCACACATCTCCAGAAATTAGAATAGTGAAATACACATGAGACACTCAGTATTTGTTGAATGGAAAAATAATGAATAAATTAATGAATGGTATGAAATCAATAAAGAGTTCAACTGCTACTTAGGAAAGCTATAGACTGATTATAAAATAAACTGACTTGTATTATATTAAGCAGTTTCCTTCAAATTTTTATTAATCATTTCAAATATATATTTGTAATGTTTAAATTTTTGCTCACATCTTTGGAATTTCCTTTTTATTTAGCTTTTTTTTCATAGAATTGTCAAATGAAAGGGAAAAGGGTTTTTTATCTACACAAGTTAAAAATACATAATCAGAAAAAAATGCATTGGTCCATAATATGTCCCTTTTTGAACCCTACCCAATGTTGTCCTTCTCACCCACTATTTGGCTTATTACTTTAATATAACTAAATCTTTTTTTTTTTAAGTTGAAGTCTCACCTGTTGCCCAAACTGGAGTGCAGTGACACATTGCTGGCCACCGCACCCTCAAACTATTGGGCTCCAGCGATCCTTCCGCCTCAGCATTCCCAGCAGCCGGAACTATAGGCGCTCGCTACCACACCTGGCTAATTTTTTATTTATTGTAGAGATGAGGTCTCGCCAAGTTGCCCGGGTGAGTCTCAAACTCCCGGGCTCAGGCAATCCACTCACCTTGGCCTCCCAAAGTGCTGAGATTACAGGCTGAGCCGCCAAGCCTGGTCATAACTAAGTCTTAATAACCTAATTGTCCTTTTGTATTATGAGGAAAGAGGTAAAGGTCTGTGATGCAGGTTAGTTACTTAAGTGAATTTAACATCTTTCAAGTTAAAATAACCTCTTTGATTTCGGGGAGTCCTGAAAATTGAATTCTTAGATAGGGAATATTGCTAGAAAATCTTTTATAAGATTTCTTTATAAGAAATTCTGTTCTTTAGAGGAAAATGCAGATTTAACAAAATAGTTGGTGATTTATTGCTGAATTATTTATTAGCAATAAAGTGTAATTGATTAAGGCCTAGGCATAAAGAGACAGCAGGAGTTAATTAGCTTGGTTTCTTGTCCCACACTCTATGGATTCTATAATTGATTTTTAAATTCTAGCTTCTGAGCAAAAGCATATCCATGGGCCATATGATCATTTGTTTCATTAGCAACCAATTAAAAATTTATTAAGCAAATCTTATTGATCACATACTCTGTACTATCCCTGAGTGAGTAGAACTGATACAATAAATATGGGAGACATAGGCATATCGAAGCATGTATTTCTATAAAGAGACAACTCTAAATCTAAATAACTATTGTATAGTACATTATTCTTCATTTAAAATTGTATATAATGCAAGTGACCAACATTGATTGAGAATGGCTAATACTATAAGTGATTAGAAAATTTTTTAATGTTACATCCTTCTATTAGAATTTGCAAATGGTAGTGGTCTAATTTAAACATTTTTGGCTAAAAGGTTCCTTCATGATTTTTGTTTTTATCCTGTTTACTAAGGTCAAGAATGTTGTACTTGACACTGTTATTTCTTTTACTCCTAATTTTATCTTTGATGGCTAATTATAAACACTCAGATATTTAAGAATTCAGTTAGAAGAACTATTATGGAGGTAGAGATATGTAGAAAGGACTCTCAACAAGCCAACAAATATGCTTTTAGCCACAGAACTCATTGTTAAATGCTATTAAAAGAGTTGGTCAAAAGAAGGCCATGTAGCACCATGTAGTTAAAAACACATACTCAGAAAAAAATGCATTGGTCCATAATATAAGTCCCTTTTTGAACCCTACCCAATGTTGTCCTTCTCACCCACTATTTGGCTTATTACTTTAATATAACTAAATCTTTTTTTTTTTAAGTTGAAGTCTCACTCTGTTGCCCAGACTGGAGTGCAGTGACACATTGCTGGCCACCGCACACTCAAACTATGGGACTCCAGCGATCCTTCCGCCTCAGCATTCCCAGCAGCTAGACCTATAGGCGCTTGCTACCACACCTGGCTATTTTTTTATTTATTGTAGAGATGAGGTCTCGCCAAGTTGCCCGGGTGGGTCTCAAACCCCCGGGCTCAGGCAATCTTGTTTTTTACAAGAGGAGCCTGGTGTCAGTGCCAGTAGCTTTTCGTAGGTGGCTAGAGGACATGTGGCTTTCAAAGAGAAAATTGAGGTGAAACAGCCAAAGCAGTTATATTTTTGCACATAAATCAAGCAGCCCCGAAACTCTGGGACATAACCAGGTAATCTTCATGGCTTCTGGAAGAGCTCTTTTCTTTATAGAAGCTCAACAGGTAATGCAGCAGAGGATACCAAGGAATCATAATGCAGAGGAGGCTGGGAACCCAGTCAGCAGGATTCACCAACTCCAAGATTCACAGTCCTGGTTTCTGGGCACACGTGTCTCGCAAAGAGTGGCGGCAAGTACTCTGTGGAGCAATAAGAGTGAGAAAGCAATCATTAAAAGCTTGTAGGCCATTGCCTTACTAGACTCTGGTGTGCTCTTGGAGCTATAGCCACCACCAGGTTTCCTGGCTTCGGCCCTCTCCCCTACCTTGGGGAGGTGTATCTCTTCATTCTCTCTCTCTCTCTCTCTCTCTCTCTCTCTCCATTCTCTCTCTCTCTCTCTCTCTCTCTCTCTCTCTCTCTCTCTCACTTACTTTCTAAATAAACTAAATTTTTTAATCTAAAAAACAAACAAAAAGCTTGCAAAAGGTAGAGTAGAAATCTCCAATTTTCATTTCATAATGCCTGGTTCTGGTAAGATCATTGTAGAAAAACTAATCCTATATTTGTAGGGAACATGAATATGGAAGAGAGATACGGTGATTTCCTCTCTTCCTGGTCCAGATCAGTCATATCATCTCAGAAATGGTTTTATCTTGTCCAAGATAGGACATCAAGTAGTGGTGTAGAGATGGGTGGAGAGCACATGACAACTTCTCTCCACAATGCGTGCATTCTGAAGTTTTTTTGTTAGTCTGATGCAGAGGAGTTGAAATTAGAAGACCAATCTATCGTGATAGAATTCTCCAAAATATGACACTCATATTTTATCTTTGTTTTGGTTTATATTTGACTTAACCCTTGCAATGTTTAGACTATTAAAAAATTAGTTAGATTGCACATACATTTCACAATGTATGTAGCTGATTTCATATACACTTTGTGTTTTATATATTACATCATTTGAACATATAATTTCTTCCCTCATGCAGGGGTATTTGGTCATAACTTTGTTATCTGGAGGTGCCCTGGTTGTTGTTGGTGGTAAGTTTATAATTACCATGATGGTAGACCACTGGAGAGGAACATTGTGAGCTACTATGAGAAGGTAATTTTCGTATTACCTAGTGAAAGTCTAGCGGACTACGAAATTTGTGAGAAGTGAAGACAGCCATATAGAATAGCATAACTTTTTAAGGCATGAATTTAACAGTGACCTCTCCATATCCTTCCTCACTGTTTCTTTATATACTCACACTGTTACCTCATTTGTTCCTCACAGCCATTCTATACGAACCCCATTTCACAGATGAAGAAGATGAGATGGTTTCATAAAGTAGTACCAGGAGAAATAAAGCTGCCATTTGAGCTCTAGATCTAAGAATCTACGCAACTCTTATGAAGCAGGCTCTCAATAAACACATCTACCAGTAGAGACTGAAGATTGCTTCCCTGAATGTCCCTGTTTTCCTGAAAGACCTTTCAGCAGGAATTGCACTAAAAAATAAATCAGGGCATAGTAATTTAATGCTCCTGTGTTACTGTCACTCATCGTCTCTCTTTTAAATGAGAGCACATTGCACTGCCTTTTCTCAACAGCATCAATGAATACAGCCATCTAATTTAGGCTTCGTTCAGGAAATAAATAGCAGGTTCTAATAGGAGCTCGGGAGGTGCAAATACATGCATATACATACCAGCATAAATGTACACAAGTCCCTTTGCTCTGCCCAGTCACAGCAATTACTACAAAAGCTTCAGTAACCTCATTTTGGCAGCAGAATGATAAGTCTGTGAACCAAATGTTATCCTTAAGTGTGTTTTTCTGTTAGATCATTAGTTTTCTTTTTTCTGTGCTTAACAGATGTGTTGAAATTAAATAAGGCTGGAGTCATTAATATTTTATGAATATGAAAAACACTGTCCCTCCTTTGAATACAACCAACCATGATCCAGTTAATTGAGCTAAATAAAATATTGTCTTGCATTAAACAAATATTTTCTGCTGTTCTAATTCCATTCTTTATCCTCTTAACTTGTGAAAACCAAGACCAAAAAGCCTTCCAGGCTGTGATGGGGAACAAACAACCTAGACCAAAAAGCCTACCAGGCTGTGAGTGGGAGAAAACCCTTTCTTTGGCATTTCCCTTCACTTTCCTGTTAAACTCAACTCATGTTCTTTTTAAAGAGGAGTGAGTGGCGTGCAAGTCTACTGCCCCCAACACTGTAAATAATACTAGAGCCTGTGCTGTGTCATCACACACAAACCGCTGCATGGAATAACAGGAAAGGACTTTGGAGATTATCTGGTTTAATTCCCTCACTTTATAGATGAGGAAACCAGGGCCTAGAGAGGGAAGTCCCCTGCACAAGGTCACACGTATATTAGTGGGAGACCGTGTTTATCTATATTAATAGGATTCCACCTTCACTGTTCTCCAAACAACTGGTGGCCACGCAACAGGAAAAAAAAAGTATAATACTGTTTCTACATGATCAGTGAATGAATAAACATTCATTTCTTAAGTCTATTTATTCAGTCAATATTTAACAAGCGTGTGTTGAGCCTTCCTGTATGCAGAGCAGTGTGCTAAAAAAATTGAGGCCCCAGAGCCGGACATGGCAGATGGAGTCCCACAGAAAACTGTTGCTCTCTGCTTCTACAGGTAACAATCACAACAAGTTGGTCTTTAACAAACCAAAGTCATGAAGACTCTTCATGGTATATGGGCACGACCCAAGATAATGTCTCCTGCTACATGGAATGTGAAGAATCAAAGGTCCTACATTAAAATTTTCATCATGAAAGAAATGTGTAACAAGAACAGCGGCCACATGAGGACATTGATTTACTGATTCTTGAATTGCTATATCCTCAGACTTCCTTGTCTCTAAAAGCATGACCTTAAAAAAACACATACTTTAAGTTCTAAAATCAAGGTTAAGAGATTGGAGGACTTTTTTATCAGGTAGATATTCTTATGGAGGTAAAACAAAACAAAACTATCTTGCACTCCTTTGAGAATATCTGGATAAATAAATGTAGATGTCCCTTATGGTTAAAATTCCATTTTAGAAAATATTTCACATCATATTTTTGTAAAAAATATATTTTTATCATTGAAACGTTTGAAGAACTAGAACATGTATAATATCAGTGAATATTTAGAACCAGAGACAAAAATCCCTAGAAAGGAGAGGGAGCACCAGGATAATCCTTGTGTATATGCATCTTAACAGACCACTAAATATATACACCATGGAACACTATGCAGCCATAAAAAAGAACAAAATAATCATGTCCTTTGCAGAAACATTGATGGAGCTAGAGACCATTATCCTAAGTGAACAAACTCAGAAACAGAAAACCAAACAACGCATGTTCTCCCTTATATGTAGGAGTTAAATGGCTACAATGATGAAAATAATATTCACTGAGGGCACCAAAAAAAGGAGAAGTAGGGAGGAGGATGAGGGTTCAGATCTATTGAGCGTAATGTTCACTATCTGGGGAATTGGCCACCTGAGACCCAAATCCCACCACCACAATATGTCCATGTGACAAACATGCACTTGTACCCCCTGAATATAAAATAAAATTTAAAAACTGACCAGTTTCACACATTCTGCCAAAAAAAAGGCCACTATAAAAGAGTGAGCCCACTCAGACTTTTGACAAATCTTAAGTGGGAAGGATCCAAATCCTAGAGTTAAAAACTAAAAGAAAATATGGTTAATTTCCAATAGAAAATTGCCTTACTCCTGATACAACTAGTTCACTAACAAAGAAACGGAGAGACTCTAATTTCTAATTCTAACAGGGTGTTGATTAAGAATCTTGACCTTGGGGAAGATAGATCCAGTTTGATGGATCCAGTAAATGGCTATGTCATAATCATTTCAGTAAAATTTTGTAACTGACAACTATGAACATGAAGTAGTAAGAGGATATGTTTTGTGTTCTTTTTTTTTTTTTTTTTGAGAAGAAGTCTTACTGTGGCCCAGGCTGGAATGCAGTGCCATGCTCACGGCCACTGCAGCCTCAACCTGCTGGGCTCAGGCGATCCTTCTGCCTCAGCCTTCCAAGTAGCTGAAACCACAGGCGCACACTACCACGCCTGGTTGATTTTTTGATTTACTGTAGAAACGAGGTCTCTCCAAGTTGCCCAGGCTGGTCTTGAACCTCTGGGCTCAGACAATCTGCTCAGTCACCTCCACCTCCCAAAGTGCTGGGATTACAGGCAAGAGCCACCGTGCCGAATTAGTTTTATATTCTTTAAACCAAATATATTTGGAACTGAAAATTTTTCATTTAGTATTCGAAAGCAACATTTCAGAAATGATACAGACTATGTCTTGTATCTCCTTTAGTGCAGTAAGACATATTTAACCACATACTGCAAATCCTTTCCTGGTTTCCTCACACTGAGGCCTTCAATGCCGTTTGTATACCTAAACTGAACTGTACCCCACATCTTTAAAATAAAAAATAAATAAATCAAAAAGAAGTTTCTGAGGTCCAGGCACGTCGGTTCACACCTGTAATCCCTGCACCTCGAGAGGACAAAGCGGGAGGACTGCTTGAACCTAGGAGTTAGAGAACACAGGGAGACCTCATCTATGCAACAACAACAAAAAAATTAAGAATAGCCAGATGTGATGTCATGTGCCTGTAGTCCCAGTTACTCCAGAGGCTGAGGTGGAAGGATCACCTGAACCCAGAAGGCCAAGGCTGTGGTGAGTCGTGATGGGGCCACTGCACTACACCCTGGGTGACAGAGTAAGACCTGGGCTCAAACAAAACAAAACAAAACAAAACAAAAAAGGTAAGTGTAGGGGGGTAAGGAGAATCCAAAAACATTTACTTAATTTTCTATTTTATGTAAAAACAGGCCTTAGGCCCTAAGGGGGAAAGTGAGTCTGTTTCTTAGCAGTTAATTACCAGAAGGACAGTTTCAGGGACCATTCCATTGCCAGAAGAGTCAGCTAATTGGCAGCCTGCTCCCACCACTCCTCCCCTGGTATTTCACCAAGATAAGGTGGTGTGAGATCAATTACCCTCACTTTCTCCCTTCCTGGGCTTTCCATCTTTCTCTAACAATCCAGGACAGTTCCTTTCCTGGTGTCAATGCCAACTCCCCACCCCTCCCCTCAGAACTCAGTGGAATCTGCTTGGTTTAGGAAAGTTCCAACATACTTCCTAGGCAGAATCATGGAAATTAAAGATGTGGAGGACCTCATTGGATCATCTAGTTCATCTATTTCCCCATTAAAGAGTTTACCAGATGGAAGATTTTTGTGTGTTGGATGCCTCCTCTCATTTCTGCTGGGCCTGAAGTCAGATTTTGAGCATCCAAAGCCTAATGTAGAGAGGTGAATAAGGCCTGCATTCAATAATTTCATAGACAGAAAAGTGCCTTATCCCAAAGGTGTTATCGTATTACAACAGCTTTTGGATGGAAATAGGTGACACCTCATCAGAACAGTTATGTGAGAGTGCTGTATGGTTCTCCAAGCACCGTGGGCTTGACATTTCTTTTGCAGAGAGCAGTGTTTTGTGGCTGTGTCTCGAGCACAATGGAGCCCATTGGGAGCTCTGCTTTTTCCCCCCTTCTTTTTTTCTTTCTCTTTCTTTCTTTCTTTCTATTTTTCTTTCTTTCTTTTCTTCTTTCTTTCTTTCTTTTAAATTGCTCTGGGTTTCTACATATAGGAACTGCTGTTTTGGCAATTTTTCCAGAAGGCTCCTGGAAGAGGGGAGTGTCATCTAACAGTACATAGATAAAACTGCAAGAGACCATCCATCAGATATGGACTTTTTTCACCAGCATTCTTCATACATTTCCATCAAAATATGTTACAAGTTCTTTCCTAAATGTTATATTAAAGAGCCACCTTAAGAAAGGGCCATTTTGGTTACATGGTTATAATAACATTGTTGTCTAGAACAATCTTTGAGTTTTGTTATAATGCAGAAACCTAACTTTAAAATCAGGTGAGGGGGAATCCTGGCTTGCTTATTTGTTGGTTTGTTTTTGTTTTTGTTGTTGTTGCTGTTGTTGGGGGTTTTTAAAGCTATAAAAACTTGTATAGGCTATTTAATCTGAATCTTAATTTAATCATTTTTCAGTGATTTTTTAATAAGGCAAAATAAATGTTATCTGACCCATGCTCATTGCAAAATAAATAGTAGATTCTTTTCTTCCCTATTAAAAAAAATGGTAGTTAATTTAGTAGCCTTGGAAGAATCCCCAAAATGGAAAATAAATGTTAGATTTTTTTTCCCCTATCTCACTTTAAGAAAAAGCCCAAATTAATTCTACATTTTTTCTGGTAATAATGGTTTGCTTTTGAGTACATAGCTCCTTGGTTAAAAAAAAAAAAAGGAAAAAGAAAAGTAAATTTTACATCTAATGTAGAAAGAGTTAACAAAACTAACTAATTTTAGATACTGAACTTATTAAATCCTACAGTACTCCATTGTGCCCTTCCCCTAGAAAGTTGAAATTATACCCTTAAAAAATCTCTAGAAATCATCAGACATGCCATAGTCATAGATCAGAATTGTTCAATCTCTTGATTGTCAGTTGCTGAAATAACTGGAAATAACAAGCACAGAGGGCAAGGTATAGGGATGATTTTGAGATAATATTTGCTTGTAATCTTCGTCCCTCAGAAACTTTGTAATTTTTCTTGTTCTTCTTTCAAATTGTGATTCAAATGTCCCTTTCTCAACAGGCCTTAAGTGACCTCTCTTAATACAATTGTAATCCCCTGGAGATTTTCAACTCCTCTTCCTTAATATATTGTATATTTACTTATTTATCTTGTTTATTTTCTGTCTATTTTTACTACATGTAAGATCCATGAAAGCAGCAATTTTAAATAATTTTAAGATTTAGATTTAGACTAATTACTTTGGTCTCGGCAACTAAAACAGTGCCTGGCACACACTGAGCACTCAACTATTTGTTGAATAAATGAATGAATTTGAATTTTTAAAAATCTGAGGAAAGGTAAATCTTAGCTTCAGAAAAAGTCAGGGTTATATTCTTTGAAAGCAGAAATATTTAGATTTTCCCCCATGACCATGGAAGTCCATTTTTATGGGTACAATGAGTCTAAAGTTTCCTTCAGTGTTCATTCTCTGTTAGCATACCCAAAGAAATAGTTTGGAGGAAGATACTCTGACTTCCTGCCATCAGCTTCAAATGGCACCTCAAACATTTCTGCTTAGATTCTGAAGCAGTGGCCAACACTGAAATGCTTACTTATGGTGTAATATAAAGGTATGAAACTGACTAAGCGTAATCCACTGAGGAGTGTACCCTGGATGTACTTGGAGCAAAAAACAATTTCTCCTTTGAAAGATTGAAGGAAGCCCCTGTCCAGTTCTGGCTGGGTGTTCTATTGGATCAAATCTCACTTCTTCCAGAGCTTCCAATTTTCAAAACAGATGTAGATATGGACTTTTCTATTAAAATCTTCCAAGCTCAAAATATGGCAACTACTTAAAAATGGCATAAAAATACACCACAAAGGTCCTGCTAAGCATATCTAGAGGACAGATGTGGTTGACAGGCGGTGCATTTATAATGTCTGATCTAGCTTTCAATTCTAATTATCTTAATTTTGCATTCCTAAGCCATTATTTGTAACATTCTTAAAATCATTAACAGAATCTACTGCTTTCCAAACTAGATTTCTGATCTTTTTTTTTTTGTCTGTTTTTCATTTTTCTTTCTATGTAATCTCCTTAATTATTTTAGTGAAGCTCTTTAGGACCTTTTCTAGTTCTTTCTATGTATATCTTCCTTGAGTGCTAAGTAGCCTAGGAAAAAGTCAAACACTACAGTGAGTCTGCATATAGAAAACCTCGATTCTACCCCTGGATTTACCTCTCTTACTAGTTATGCAGTTTTGAGCTAAATGACCTAAACACTTAGATCTATGCCCTTCTATTCTTAAAATAAGCATGACAGCTTTGTTCTTTTTACCTGGTGTGAGGTCAGGTACTTGAAAGATTTCCAAACACGAAAAGGCTTCACATGTAAGTCTTATTTAAATGGAGCAGCACCATGGCTTTATACAACAGTTGGGTCTCACTGAATGCTTTATTTCTAATAAAATGCTTTATTGCCAATAAAATGCTTTATTTCCAATAATATTTAGAATGCATAATTGTATGGTTTTGTTGTTGCTGCTGCTACCACTGCTTCACCATTCTGAGGTGTTCTCTAGTCTCCACAATCTTTTTCCTAGGTCATGATTTATAATTCAGAGTGTAGTAGCATGTACATTTATTTTGTCCCCAATCCAGTTTATCTTATCCCTTTTTTTTTCTTCAAACCAACATTAAGTTGTTAATTATTTTCTTTCAGTTGCTCTAAATTTTACTTAGGGAATCATATTTTATCCTTTCTTGCCATTTAGTCTTCATTTTAAATCACTTCCCCATCTCCACTTTAAAAATCATATCCAGACATCTCTAGCTGCTCAAATAATATGGTGTGTGTGTGTGTGTGTGTGTGTGTGTGTGTGTGTGTGTGTGTGTCAGAGTCTCACTCGTTGCTCAGGCTGTGAAGTGGCACAATCTTGGCTCACTGCAACCTCGAACTCAGGTCTCAGTAGTTACCCAAGCTAGTCTCAAACTCCTGGGCGCAAACGATCCTCCCACCTAAGCATACCGAAGTGCTGGGATTACAGAGGGGTGAGCCACCGCACCTGGCCTGATCTTGTTATTTCATCTGCAGTGTCTAATGTTTTAATGTTTTGGCTTAATGCTTACATCATCCCCTTATATATTTTTAATGTTTTTAGGGTCTATGTAATACTTCCTTATTAATTAATTCTATTGATAATTTATATTTTATTAAGCGATGTTGTATTAATCTTTTCAAAGAACCCACTTTTGACTTTGTAGATTTTCCATACTGTACTTTAATTCATTGCTTTCCACTTTTCTTGTCATTTCCTTTCTTCTATTTTCTTTGAGTTTCATTTTCTTTTTCTAGATTCTTAAGGTTGAACCTTAGTTTATTAAATTTTTGGTATTTTTAGTTTCTAATATGTTCATTTAAAGCTGAAAACCTCTCTCATAGCCATGTTTCACCTACATTGTCAAATTTTGATACCTTGTATTCTTGTTATCATTAGTTGGAAATATTTTCGAATTTCCCATGAGATATTGTGACATGGGCTTCCTAATTTCACAATATTTGAAAATTTTCCAGAGATCTTTCTGTTATAGATTTCTAATTTAACTCTCTTGTGGTTCAAGAGTACATACTATGTGATTATCATCTTAATGAATTTACTGAGTTGTATTCTATGTCCTGGCATATGCCTGTTGAAAAGAATTCTTATTCTATAGATTTTCTAGTGTAGTGTTGCATAAAATGTCAGTTAGGTCAAGTTGGCTGATAGTTTTGCTCAATCTTTTAAATCCTGACAGTGTGTGGCATTTTTGTTTTGTTTTGTTTTGTTTTGTTTCATCCACTTGTTACACCAATTACTGAATCAGGAGTCTTAAGATCTGTGATTATGATTTTGGATCACTCTGTTTCTCCCTTAATTCTGTCAATTTTTGTTTTATATATTTTGAAGCTGTGTTTGCAGATTGATACCTTTAGAGTTACCTCTTCTTTATGAGTTGATCTTTTTATCATTACAAAATATCTTTTTCTTCTCTGGTAGTACCTGTTTCCTTGAAGTCTGCTTTGTCTCATATCAATAGTTTTGCTAGTTTTTTTTTTAATGTTTAGTATTCGTGTGGTATATCCCTTTCTAAACTTTTTGTTTTAATTTGTTGGTCTCTTTATAGCATGGTTCTTGTTTCATTTAGTTTTTGTTAAATTGTGGTAAAATATAAGTGACATAAAAGCCACCATTTTAACCATTTTAAAGTATACAATTTAGTGGCATTCACGATGTAAAACCATCAGCACTATCTAGTTCCAAAACATTTTAACCCCCCTAAAAAGAAACCCCATACCCTCTAAAGGTCATCCCTCATTACTCCCCACCTCATATATCTGTTTCCATTGATTTGTCTATTCTGAATATTTTATATAAATAGATTAATGCATGTATTAGCCAACTCAGCCTGACATAACAAAATAGCATAGACTGGATGGCTTAAACAACAGAAATTTATTTCTCACAGTTCTGGAGGCTGGGGAGTCCAAAATTAAGGTGTCAGAAAGGTAGGTTTCATACTGAAGCCTTGTCTTTAAGTTCATAGGTGGCCACCATCTCACTTCACACACAGGGATAGAGAGAACAAACTCTCTAGTGTCTCTTCTTATAAGGACCCTTCTCCCATCGTAAGGGCCCCACCCTCTTGACCTTACCTAACCCTAGTTACCTCCCAAAGACCCTGTCTCAAGATACTATCACTTTTTGGTTTAGAGCTTCAACATATAAACTGGGTGTGGCGGCTCACACCTGTAATCCCAGCACTTTGGGAGGCAGAGGTAAGAGGATTGCCTAAGTTCAGGGGTTCGAGACCAGCCTGAGCAACTTGGTGAGACCTTTTCTCTACAATAAAACAAAAAATTAGCCAGGCATGGTGGTGCACATCTGTGGTTCCAGCTACTTGTAAGGCTGAGGTAGAAGGATCACCTGAGCCCAGCAGGTGGAAGATGTGGTGGCCATGAGTGTGCCACTGCACTCCAGCCTGGATGACAGAGTAAGACTCCTACACACACAAAAAAGAATTTTCAGGGGACACATCCAGTCCATAACAATATAATATATGGCCTTTCCTGTCTGGCTTCTTTCACTTAGCATAATGTTTTCAAGGTTCATCTATGTTTTAGCACGTATCAGTACTTTGCTTTTTATTGCTGAATAGTATTCCATTGTATGAATATACCTCATTGTGTTTATTGATTCATCAGTTGATGGATATCTGAGTTATTTCCACCTTTTGGCTGTTGTAAATTGTGTTTAAGTTATTTTGAACATATATCTAGGAGTTAAATTACTAGGTCATATGTTAATTCTATCTATAACTTTTTGAGAAATTGCCATGTTTAAGAAACCATGCCCAAATCCAAGGTCATAAAGATTTATCCCTATGTTTTATTCTAAAAGTTTTATAGTTTTAGTTTTTATATTTAGGTATTTGATCCATTTTTCATTAATTTGTATATATGGTATGAAATAAAAGTCCAACTTGATTTTTCAGCATGTGCATCTCCTGTTGTCTTAGCTCCATTTATTGGTGAAATTATTCTTTCTACATTGAATGGTCTTGGCACTCTTGCCTGCTTGGTGTTCTCTGTGGTTTGGTGTCTGACATTAGTTTGGAGAAATTCTCAGTCACAATTGCTTCAAATATTTCTTCTGTTCCTTTCTCTCTTCTTCTGGTATTCCCATTATGTGTATGTTCCTCAAAGTTTGTAGTTGCCTCACAGTTTTTAGATATTGTGTATTCTGTTCCATTTTTTCTGGTCCCCCTTCTCTTTTCTTTTCACTTTTGGAGGTTTCTATTGACATATCCCCAAGCTCAGATATTATTTTTCTCAGTTGCATCCAGTCTATTAATGAGCCCATCAAAGGCATTCTTCATTTCTGTTGCAGTGTTCTTGAGCTATAACTTTTCTTTTTTGGTTCTTTCACAAACTTTCTATCTCTTTGTTTACATTTATTCATCTGTTCTTACATTTTGTCTACTTTTTTCATTTGAATTCTTAGCATATTGATATAGTTGTTTCGTTTTATTTTTTTCAAGTTTTTATTTTATTTTTTATTTTGTTTTCTCCAGAGATTTGTTGAGGGTAACCTTTCAAGTGGATTCAAAGGGCTGGCCTAGTGCTAAAGTGGGTCTGTAGGCTAGATCCCCAGCCTGGAGTCTGGGGCTGCAGGGGCTGACCTGATGCTGTATGGAGGGGCTGAAGCCTAGGGCCAAAGGGTCTGACCTAAGGCCTTGGGCTTCAGGGTCCAGCCTGGAGCCTGGGCTCCCTGGGCCAGGCCTCACACTGCAACTGGTTTAAAGCCTGAGGTGGGCCTGGAGCCTCAAGTGAACCTGGATCCTGAGTCTCTGGGGGCCATCCTGGCTCTAGAGAGAAGCCACAGAGCCAGCCTGATGCTGGGGTAAGCTTGAAACCTAGGGCTATGAGAGCTAGCCTGACAGTAAGGTGGGCCTGGAACCTAAGTCAGCTGGGGCCAGCCTGGGGCATGAGGTCTCTGGGGTCAACCTAGTGGTGTGGCAGGCCTGGATTCTGAGGCCACAGGGAATGGCCTATAGCATAGGGCTGTGGGTGACGGCCTCACACTGGAGCAGTCTTGGATACTTGGTCTGTGAGTGCCAGTCTGGAGTCTGGGGCTACAGGGACTGGCCCTGGTGCTGGGATGGGCCTGGAGCCTAAGTCCATGGGTAATGGTTTGGCAGGGAGCAGGGCTGGAACTTAAGGGCACAAAGCCTGGCCTGTAGCTCAGAGCCACATGTGCTAGCCTGGCTCTGGAGCAATTTTAAAGGTTGGATCCACGGGTAAAGGTCTAGAAACTGGGGCTGTAGGAGCCAGCCTGGCACTGGAGTGGGCCTGAAGCCTAGGGATGCAGGGGTCGGCCTAAAACTTGTGACCACAGGGCTGGCCTGGTGCTGTAGTGGGCCTGGAGCCTGAGTCCAAGAGGACTTGTGCACAGCCTGTGGCCATGGGTGCTGACCTGGTACTGGGATGGCCTGGAACCTGAGGCTACAGGTTTCACCTGGAGCCTGAGTATATGAGGGCCAGCTTGTGGCATTGAGCCACCGGGGCTAGTCTAGTGGTAGGGTGGGCCTGGGGCCTAAGTCTATGAGGGCCAGCCTGGTGTTGGATTTCACTGGGGTGGGTCTGCTGCTGAGGTCTCTGGCAAAGTCAGGTACTCATTTCACTTTCCTTCCTCCTATGTTTCCCTCTCTGGGTTGTGCTGCCTAGGGTTGTGAGTAGGGTGATGAAGATAGTGTGAAACTGGCCTTCCTACCCTCATCAATGTGTCTTTTCTTATTTCTGTGCTAAACTCAGGTATTGTAATCTCTCACCTGGATCCTTAACTCTTGTGAAGATATTTACATGTGCGCATAACTGTTGACATTGATGTTTCTGTGAGTAGCTGAGTGCTAAAAAGTCTTATTTCACCATCTAGCTGACATCACTCCATTTTGTGGTTTTTCTACATCATTTTTATAAAGACTGCATATTTTGTCATTTGTGGTCACTGGAGTCTCTGTCCTAATAGCTTAGTGGTCATCTAGAGATTTGACAGAGATTTCTTTAAACTCCTATAATCCTCCATACCCACCCCCAAAATACTCTCTTGATCTTTGCAGATTGATCCTGATTTGGAGCACTTCCTCAATGCATAGCCAGACCTTTTACAACTCTGCCTTACCTTTTACTTCCTGCTTGCATGGAACCTAAAGATCATCCAGAGATAAAAAGTTTAGGGTCTTCTCAAGTCTTCTCTGAAAATGCATACTACCTGGACATGTAGTGGCCTTCTAGACTCCCCAGTATACAGAGTGTGTTCAAAGCCTTTATTACCCCCATGTGCCTTCTTCCCCAGACTCTTCCATCCAAGTGTTTGTGGTCTGTCTTCTGCTTGCCCCATCTGTTATCCCTTGCTCCAAGTGGCAGCAGCTAGTATGTTTAACTTTAAATGTTTTTGCCAAATGCCTCCCAGCAGGGTGCTCTGGCCCCAAGAAAGTTCTATGGCAGGTGAAACAAGGCAAATGCCTAAGCCTATTCCTCAGGAAGACACAAGGCAGGTAAAAACACACAACCGCAATACGTGACAACAAGATCTGCATTAGCTTCTCTGGCACCGGGAAGCTGCACCAGACAACATGGGCCACGGTCCCCCCAGTCACCACTAAGTTAGGGAGTGGGGAATGATAGATGAGTAAGGTTAAATGCCACAATTTTCTTACCAAAATTGAGTGGCTGTTTTCTTCATTAAGCATTCCCCTGGTTGTACGTTTTGGATTAGATTACAGAGTTCCAAAAAAAGTGTTTCAGGCAATTTTGATCAGTTTAATCCTTGCTTTAGTGGAAGGATGGAGGTTTTCAGATTTCTATTTGACTTTTTCATGACATTCTTTCACTTTTTAAATCTAGTCAATAATCCCTGCTTTTTAATTGAATGATACTTACTGTAACTTTTGAGATGCCATTTTAGTATTTGTCTTTTAATTGTCTTTTTTTTTTTTGAGTTGGAGTCTCACTCTGTCGCCCAGACTGGAGTGCAGTGGCCGCTCCCAGCCACCGCAGCCTCAACCTGCTGGGCTCCGGCGATCCTTCCACCTCAGCCTTCCGAGTAGCGGAATTATAGGCACACGCTACCATGCCCGGCTAATTTTTTTATTTATTGTAGAGATGAGGTCTCACCAAGTTGCCCAGGTGGGTCTCGAACTCACGGGCTCAGGCAATCCACTCACCTCAGCCTCCCAAGGCGCGGGATTACAGGCTGAGTCACCGAGCCCGGCTTAATTGTCTTATCTGTTCTTTTTTTCCTCTGTTCTTACTTTTCTATCTTTTTGTGGGTGAAATGAAGATTTTTAACATCTTATTTCCTCTTGACTTTTTAGGTATGCGTGTGTGTGTGTGTGTGTGTGTGTGTGTGTGTGTGTGTGTGTGATAATCCCCTTAGAGATTTAAATATGTATTTGACCTTAATGAAGTCTTTCTACAAATAATATTATACTACTTCATGAACAACATAAGAACTTTAAAACAATAATTACACACCTCATCAACAAGGGTACCTGTATAATGAACATTTGTATATATAACCCTGAATTGTACCCCACATCTTTAAAATAAAAAATTTAGGCCGGGCTCGGTGGCTCAGCCTGTAATCCCGCGCTTTGGGAAGCTGAGGTGAGTGGATTGCCTGAGACCCACCTGGGCAACTTGGCGAGACCTCATCTCTACAATAAATCAAAAAATTAGCCGGGCGTGGTAGCACACCTGTAGTTTCGGCAACTTGGAAGGCTGAGGCAGAAGGATCGCCAGAGCCCAGCAGGTCGAGGCTGCGGTGGCCGGGAGCAGCCACTGCACTCCAGTCTGAGTGACAGAGTGAGAATCCAACTCAAAAAAAAAAAAAAAAAATTAGCCGGGTGTGGTAGGGCATGCCTGTAGCTCCGGCTACTTGGAAGGCTGAGACGGAAGGAACGCTGGAGCCCAGCAGGTCGAGGCTGAGGTGACCGGGAGCACCACTGCACTCCAGTCTGGGCAACAGAGTGAGACTCCAACTCAAAAACAAATAAATAAATAAAAATTTATAAAATAAATAAATATAAATAAAAATAAAACAATATTCAACCCCTCCCTCTTTTTGTTCTGTGCTTGCCATATGTTTTACTCTGCATATGCTATAAACCACACAACACATTGTGGGTTTTTGTTTTGTTTTGTTTGCTTATGCAGGCATTAATCTTTCAAAGTAAAAAAAAAACTGTAAGTATAAAATTAAAATATTTGTATGTAATATTTATTCACATTGATCAAATTTCCCTTTCCTGTTTGTATTCATTACTTCTTACAGATCTGTATTATACTTTGGCATCACTTCCCTTTAGACTTAAGGTCTTGCTGAAAAAGAATTATCTCACCCCTTGTATGTCTGAAGATGTTCTTATGCTACCTTCTTTTGTGAATAATTCTTTCACTGGATGTAGAATTCTAGATTAGCAGTTAATTTGCTTAAGCACCTTGAAGATGCTGATAAATTGTCTTTCAAACTTGTCAGTTTCTCATGAGAAACCATCCATCACTTTTTAAAGTTTAGAATCATGGAGTACATGTGAGGATTTGTTACACAACTATATTGTGTGAAGGCAAGGTTTGGGCTTCTAACAAGCCTTCTTCCCCGCCCCTCAGTACTGGGCATGGTATCCAATCAATGGTTGTGTATTGCTTATCATTCCTCCCACCCTCCCTCCTATAGCGGTGCCCAGTATCTGTTGTTCCCATCCTTCTGCCCATATGCCCAATGCTTAGTGCCCATTTATGAGTGAGAGCATGTGGTATTCAGTTTTTTGTTTCTGTAATAATTTACTTAGAATGGTTGTCTCCGGCTGCATCCATGTTGCTGCAAAGGACACGATTTTGTTCTTCTTTATGACTGAGTAGTATTCCATGGTGTATATATACCACATTGCCTTTATCCACTCCACTTTTGATGGGCATCTGGGTTGGTTCCATGTTCTTGCTATTATGAATAGAGCTGCAATAAATATATGGGTGCAGGTGTCTTTTTGGTGCAGTGATTTGTGTTCCTTTTGGAATATTCCCAAAATTGAGATTTCTGGGTATCATGGTAGCTCTATTTTTAGTTCTTTGAAAAATCTCTAAACTGCTTTCCATAAAGGTTGAACTAGTTTACATTCCACCTACAATGTTCAAGCATTCCCTTTTCTCCAAAGTCTTGCCAACACCTGTTGTTTTTTGACTTTTTAATAATAGCCATCCTTACCAGGGTTGAGATGGTGTCTCATTGTAGTTTTATTTGCCTTTTTCTGATGATTAGTGAAGCTGAAAATCTTCTCATGTGTTTGTTGGCTGCTTGCATGCCCTCCTTTGGCAAGTGTCTGTTCATGTTCTTTGCCCACTTTTTAATGGGGTTAATTGTTTTCTTTCCTGTCAATTAGTTTGAGTTCTTTATAGTTCCTAGACATTAGGCCTTTTTCATATGCACAACTTACAAATATTTTTCCCTTTCTGTGGGTTGTCTCTTTACTCTCTTGATGGCCATTTTTGCTCTGCAAAAGCTTTTTAGCCTGATAGGGGCCCATCTGTCAATTTTAGTTTTTGCTGCATTTGTTTTTGAGGACTTGGCCATAAATTCACTGCCTAGCCCAATGTCCAGGAGGGTGTTTCCCAGGTTTTTTTCTAAGATTATTATAGTTTGAGGTTTCACATTTAAGCCTTTGATCCATTTGGAGTTAATCTTTGTATATGGTGATAGGTAGGAGTCCAGTTTCAGTCGCCTGCATGTGACTAACCAGGAATCCCAGCACCATTTGCTAAATAGAGTTTCCATTCACCAACGTTTGTTTTTGTCAGCGTTGTCAAATATGAGTTGGTTGAACAAGAAGACCTGGAACATTAACTCGACACTCAACCAATTGGACCTAATAGACATCTACAGAGCACTTCACCCAACACTCCTTCACCCAACAACCACAAAGTATACATTTTACTCCTCAGCACATGGAACATACTCCAAAATTGACCACATTCTCATGCATAAATCAAGCATGAACAAATTTTAAAAGTTAAAATAATACCAAGCATCTTCTCAGACTTAAGTAAAAAGAAATAAATATCATCACCAAGAGGACCCACCCCCCAATACACACAAATACATGGAAATTAAACAACATGCTCCTGAATGACTGTTGAGTCAACACAGAAATCAAGACAGAAATAGAGGGATTCCTAGAAACAAATGAAAACAAAGACACACATATCAAAATTTCTGGGATATCATGAAAACAGTGCTGAGAGTGATGTTTATAGCATTACACACACATAAGAAAATAGAGGGATCTCAAGTAAACAGCCTAACGTCACACCTAAGGGAGCTGGTAAGGCAAGAACAATTCTAAATTAAGCAGAAAAATCCAGATTACTAAATTAAAGTCACAACTGCAGGAAATAGAGGCAAGAATAATATAGAAAGGATCAGCAAGACAAAAAGCAGGTTCACTGAAAGGATAAATGAGATCGACAGACCCATGGCCAGATTGACAAAAAAAAAAAAAGAGAGAGAGAGAGAGATAAAGTCTGAATAAACACAATTAGAAATGAAAAAAGCTGATGTCACACCAACTCTGAAGAAACTCAAAAGGTTATCAGAGATTACTATGAACGTCTGTATGAAAATAAAATAGAAAAATCTAGAGAAAATGGAGGAATTCCTGACATCTCACAATCTCCCAAGGAAAAAAATTGAAACCCTAAACAGACCAATAACAATCCAGGAAATTTACTCAGTTATAAGAAAGTTCCCCAACAACAAAAAAAAAATCTGTGGACGAGATGGATTCTCAGCTGAATTCTACAGCATATACAAGGAAGGGCTGATACTAATCCTATTGAAAGTATTCCAGGCAATCAAAAAGGAAGGAATTACCCTTAATTACCCTTCTATGAAGCTAATATCATCTTGACACTCAAAATTGGCAAAGACCCAACAAGGAAAGAAAATAAAGCCAATTTCCCTGATGAACATAGATGCAAAAACTCTCAACAAGATTTTAGCAAACTGTATCCACAACACATTTTAACACCCTGATTTCATTTAGCTTTGAATTTACTTTGATCATTTGTATTATTCTACTTGTTTGGAGATTGGATTGTTCTTGTCTTGTCAGCTCCTTTAGGTGCAACATTAGACTGTTTACTTGAAATCTCTCTATTTGTGTGTGTGTGTGTGTGTGTGTGTGTTTGTGTGTGCACAATGTTATAAACTTTCCTCCCAGCACCACCTACATGATATTGCAGAGATCTCGACATGTTATGTCTTTGCTCTAGTTTGTTTCTAGGAATCTTTACATTTCTGTCTTGATTTCTATGTTAACCCAAAAGTCATTCAGAAACTTAGTGTTTAATTTCCATGTATTTGTGTGTTTTGGGGGGTTCTTATTGGTGATAACATTTATTTTTATTCCAGTATGGTTTTTGAAGATATTTGATATGATTTCAACCTATTGTTTTCTAAATCTGGGTGCTCTTATGTTTGGTGGATAGGCATTCAAGATGTGTATTTCTTGCTGTTAGAATAAGCCCTTTCTCATTATGTAGTGCCCTTTTATGGGTTTAAAGTCTATTTAATCTGATATAAAAATAGCTGTTCCTGGTCTTTTTTTATTTTCCACTTGCCTGGAAGACCTTACTACAACTCTTTACTTTGAGCCTGTGTTTGTCATTTGCAGTGATATGGGTTTCCTGAGGGCAGCAGAAGGGTGAATCATGTTTCCTTAATCAATTTGCCACTCTGTGCCTTTTGAGTGACGCCTTCAGTCTATTCACATTTAAGTTAACTATTGATATGTAAGGGTTTGTTCCTGTCATATGATTATTAAGAAGATGCTTTGTGTTCTAGGCTTTGTAGTTGATTTATATTGTCTGTTAACTCTGTGTTTACCTATGCTTTTTCCAAGGGGTAGAGCCATCCTTTCTTTTCTATGCTTAGAACTTTCTTGTGCAAGGGCTAGTTTAGAGGTGACATATTCTCTTAGGGATTGCATGCCTGGGAGGGATTTTAATTCTCCTTCATTAAGTGAAGCTTAGCATGGCAGGGTGGGAAATTTTGGATGGAATTGATTTTCTTTAATAATGTGAAACATAGATTCCCAGTCCCTCCTGGATTTAGGGTTTCTACTGAGAGGCTTGCTGCAATTCTGATGGGTCTCCCTTAGTAAAAGATCTGTTACTTCTCTCTAGTTGCCTTTAGGATTTTTTCTTTCATATTCACCTTAGCAAATCTGATTATTATGTTCCTTTATGATGGTCTTCTCATGTAAGAACTCTCTGAATTTCTTGTATCTGCTTAGCTGCCTCTCTAGTAAGATGGGAGAAGTTTTCTTGGATGACATCTTGAAAAGCTTGTTCCAATGTACTCTCAGTTTCCCTTTCTCTCTCAGGAATTCCAGTCAGCCATAAATTTGGTCTCTTTACATAATCCCAGACCTCTCATAGGCTTTGCTCATTTTTGCTAATTATTTTCTTCTTATTTTTGTCAAAATGGGTTAATTGAATCATTTGATCTTCAAGCTCTGAGAATCTTTCCTCTGCCTGGTCAACTCTGCTGCTAAGGCTTGCTATGGTGTGTTGAAATTATGTAGAGAGAATTCTTCATTTCCAGAAGTTCAGTTTCTTTGATTCTTAGAATGGCCAGGTCAGCTTTCACTTTCTGTACTGTTTTCATGGTCTGGTTATTTGTGTGTCCACTTTCTCGTGGATCTCATTGAGTATCTTTGCCACCCATAATCTGAATTCTTTGTCTGTTATCAGGGACAGGCCATTGCAGATGGGTTCCATTGCTTGGGATCTGAGAACCCCCTTTGTGCATGTCAAATCATTATGCCCTTAAGGATTGCAGGTATTTTTTCACTGATTCTTCCTCATCTGTGAGGGCAGTCTTTTCCCTCTCTTTTTTTTAATTTGATAAAAGTGCTATTATTGGGGTGACGCTTTGTGTCACTCTCCTACCTGAACTTCCTTCTCTGGTCTGCCTGTGGAATGGGAAGAGGTGGTAGTGAGGGTAGCAAGCTGAGGGGAACCATCTGACACTGCTTCACTAGTGCAGTGTGGTGGGGACAGAGCAGGTCCTTTCCTCCCGATAAGGGGCTTTCCCCTCCCTCTGGCACAGGCACCAGAGGCCCTGGCTGACCAGAATCTCTGGCATCTCCCTCTCCAGCCCACACATCTTGTCAGCAGGGTTGGCCAGCAACCAGGAGAGGCCCTGTGGTTCTACTCTGGAGCAGGTGTTCTAGCAGTTATGAAGTGACCTCCTTTCATCTAGGCCAAGTCCACTGCTCTTACAAAGGGTAGCACGGAAACCACTGCCTTGCTGGCAGAGACCCAATGTTTCTCCCTCAATCCACAGGTGAGCAGGACCACTGCAGCAGCACTGCACAGAGATATACTGCCTCCTAGTTCCCACCCTGCTCTGTGGAAGGGGCAGTTGCTGTGATGGTGGCTCCCTGAGGGCAAGCCACATTTGCAGCCCTAAACTGCAACCAGGTCTGGTGCCAGCACCACTGGTGAAGTATCTCCAAAGTAAGCATGTCACTCTGGCTAGGGACTGGAGAGAGAAGGAGGGGGGAAGCTCCCATGTGGTGTGGATTACCCTCTGTAGGGGCGTTGGCAGCCACTGGTGCCAGGGTTTACCAGGCACTAGAGTCTCCCAGGCCCTATGTGGATCCAGTCAGTAACCCTGTCCCAATTCTGGGCAACTCTCTGCGCCTGACCAATGCAGGAGAGGGTGCAGGGGAGAGCCTTGACTGTCTCTTCCTTGGATAAGACAGCAGAGACTCATGAGAAGTGTGTAAAAATTCTTCCATTCATTCAGGCTTCCTTCACCAAGAGTATTCTCCCAATCTCATGTTGGGGTGTTACTGGGTGTGGCTGCGGCTTGGAGCTGTTCCTTCTCTACATGCCCAGGTGTCCAATAAACCTCAGCTTGGGTTTCCAGGCAGACCCTCAAAGTGCTGGGCTCACTCTGATTTTAGACTCCTTTTCTGAGAGTGACAGTTTTCCGATGTCTCCAGTTGGCCATCTTGCCCCCCCCCCCGGGGGGGCTTTCTTTTCATTAGTGCATCATTTTTACCATTGTTTTTCTATTTGTAGGGTGTCTGTTTCCCTCTGGTGTCTTTTAAATTTTTAGTTTCAAATGTTTTAACTATGATGTGCCTGTGTGTTTGTTATTTTACTTTATTTTACTTTTATATTTATCCTGCTTTGGGTTCTCTGAACCTCTTGAATTTTTAGTTTGATGTCCTTTCTCATCTTTGCAAAACATCAGCAACTATTTTTTTCATTTTTTAAATGGTAAACTTAATTTCTTTAGAATAGTTTAGGATTACAGAAAAATTGTACAGATAGTACAGAGTTCCCATACCCTCCTCCTAAACACACAGTTTGCCCTATTATTAACATCTTGCATTTGTGTGGTGCATTTATTATCATTAATGAACCAATATTGGCACATTATTATTAAGTAAAGTTTACAGTTTACATTAAGTTTCACTTACAGGTTTTGGCAAATGCATAATGCCATGCCCTAAGAATCCTCATTCTTCATCTATTTTTGCCTCTCCTCTTCCCTCCAAGCCCTGGCAACCACTGATCTTTCAACTTTTTGGCTATTATGAATAATGCTGTTATAGACCTTCTATGCAAGTTTTTGTGTAGACATAAGGTTTTCAACTCATTTGGATAAATACATAGGAGTGCTATTGCTGGGTTGTACAGTAATATTATGTCTAACTTTGTAAGAAACTTCAAAGCTCTTTTCCAAAGTAGATGTAGCATTTTGCATTCCCATCAGCAATGAGTTACTAATGTTCACGTCCTCATTAGGATTTGTTATTATCAGCTTTTTAAATTTTAACTACTCTAAGAGTTATGTAGTGGTATCTCTTTGTTTTGTTTCTGTTTTTGTTTTTGTGAGACAGATTCTCACTCTACTGCCCAGGCTGGATTGCAGTGGTATGATCATGGCTCGCTGCAGCTTCGAACTCCTGAGCTCAAGCAATCATACCCCCTCCACCTCTTAGTAGCTGGGACTACAGCCTTGCACCACCACACCCAGTATTTTTTTTTTTTTTTTTACTTTTTTAGACACGGGGTTTCACTATATTGCCTTGGCTGGCCAGGAACTTCTGGCTTCAGTCAATCCTCCCACCTCAGCCTCCCAAAGCGCTTGGTTTACAGGCATGAGCCATTGCATCTAACTTCATTGTTGTTTAAATTTGCAATTCTTCCATGAAAAATATTGAGGCCAGAACAGTGAGTCATACATGTTATCCCGTCACTTTGGGAGGCTGAGGTGAGAAGATTGCTTGAGCCCAGATGTTCAAAACCAACCTAGGGAACATAGCAAGAGCTCATCTCTACAAAAAAAAAAAATTAGTCAGACAAGGTGGCCTGCACCTGTAGTCCCAGCTACTCGGAAGGCTGAGGCAGAAGGATCGGCTCAGCCTAGGAGGTCAAGGCTACGGTGAGCCCTGATCGTGCCACTGCACTCCTGCCTCGGTGACAGGGTGAGACTCTAACTCAAAAAAAAAAAATGACATTGAGTATATTTTCCTGTGTTTATATGCCATCAGCAAATCTTATTTGGTGAAATGTCTGCTTAGATCTTATATCCATTTCTTAATTGGGTTGCTTATTTTTTTATTAACTTTTAAGAACTTTGTGTATATTTTGGTTATAAGTTCTTTATTATATATGTTTTCCAAATATTTTATTTTAATTTGTGGCCATCATCTTTTTAAGTGTTTCTTCTCTCTGTCTCCTCTCTCTCTAGTATTCAGTTACACGTATGGTAGGCCACTTGATGTTGTTCTACAGATTATTAGAGCTCTGTTCATTATGTTTTCAGTCTTTTGTTGTTGTTCCCTGTGCTTCAATTTGAATAATTTCTATGGAAGTGTATTGAGGTCTGTTGTTTCTGTTATGTTCAATATGCTATTGATCCTATTCACTAATTTATTTTACTTTCAGATACCATATATTTCAGCTCTAGAATTTCCATTTGGTTCTTTTGTTATGGTTTTCCTATCTGTCCTGTTTATTCTATCCTTAAATCCATTGTATCTACTTTTTCCTGTAGATTCTTTAACATATTTTATTTTGAATTTAATCATCTGGGACACCTATGAGTCTATTTCTACTGAATGATTTTCTTCCCCTTAACTCTGGGTCACATTTTATCTGTTTTTTATATGTTAATAGTAATTTTCTCATTTATATGCGCTTTTATCTTAATTTTTAAATTTTATTTTATTTCATCTGGAAGTAATTATAGACTCACCGGAAATGGCAAAATAAATGTAAAAATTAGGTCATCACCTAATTTTTGTCATTGGTCAAAACCAGAAAACTGTTAAAGTTCACAGAGTTTATTCTTTGGGCCTATTGTCTTTTCATATAAATTTTTTAATACGTTTGCCTACGTCTGCAACAAACATTGCTTGGAATTTTTTTTTAGAAAATAAAAGGCTCTGTAATCCCATTCCCATTTAACCATGGGAAGATTTAGTCATAAATACAAATAAATGTAATAAATACATGAAAAATTAGACAATTATCAATTCTATGGAAAATGTAATTATAGCATACTCCTTGACTCAGAAGTGAAAAATATTTTACATGATCATAAAAAATACATATGGAGTTAACCAGAAATTTTAACATAGCCACATTGGGAAGATAGAGAAAGGCAGGAGGAGCATGAGGGATTTAATTATTCTCTTTTATTTCTTTATTAGTCAACAAAAAATGGAAATCCAGTTCAGGGGGTCCCTCAACATAAGATGACTCAAGACACCCAAGGATAAAGAAAAGCACATATTTTAGTGATGAAGAAGACCTGAGTGACT
>CAUYQG010003510.1:0-28304 GCA_963574415.1 Tarsius wallacei
GGAAGGCTGAGGCGGAAGGATCGCCGGAGCCCAGCAGGTCGAGGCTGCGGTGGCCAGGAGCAGCCACTGCACTCCAGTCTGGGAGACAGAGTGAGACTCCAACTCAAAAAAAAAAAAAAAAAAAAGAAAGAAAGAAAGATAAAATAGGTAGAGAGGAGGCAAGGAGATATAATGCAGAGAATATAAAGGCAGTGTAAACTATAAAAGAATGAAGCTTAGCTCTCCATTTATCAGGTTTCCACCCCACTCAATTAAATACGTGATAGCCCCTCAGTTTATTTTTAAATATATACTTTATTTTTGCCTGTAGTCCCAGCTACTCAGGAGGCCGAGGCAGAAGGATTGCCTGAGCACTGAGGTCTAGGCTGTGGTGAGCTATGCTTGTGGTAAGCACTCCAGTCTGAGCGGCAGAGTAAGACTCTGACTCAAAAAAAAAAAAAAAAAAAATCGAGCGGGGCTTTGAAGAAATTGACTTTATCCTCGTGATTTGCATAACAGGAGTTTTGACTTTTACTCCTATGTTACAAAGGACAACATAGATAATAGCCAGAAACATCCAATAAGTCCTGTTAATATTACAGTGTAAATTTTCCATATTTAAAACATGAATATCCTGAAATAATTTAGGACTGTTATTTTCAAATTCTAAAGTAGTTTTGAAGATTTTGATAGTTACCTATTTTTTCTTCATATTTTCTCTGTGAGAGCTATGAAGAGACACATCAAGTTAATTTCATGATTACAGGGAATTTAAGAGATTAAGAACATTGAAAAATAAAACCACAGACCATTTACATTTTCTTAATATAAAATTAAAATAAAGTACATATTGCTCTTGTACCATCTAGTTTAAGGAATTCAAATACCAAAGCAATAAAAACTAGAATATTTCTGAGTGTGCTAAGAATTGTAAGCTAATGGTTTTTAAAAATTTAGACTATTTTTTTTTTTTACTTTTGCTATTAAAGGATGTTGCTGCTCTTTGCTATGAACACGGCTAACTTTAAGTATAAAAGCAAACCCCAAACAAATCATACAGAATGTCCCACCTTCTTGTTTCTTCCTAGATTGTTCCCATGCACTCAAAATAAGATTGAGTTCCTGCCTTGCAGGGATAACTGCAAACTGTAGTCAGATGTAAGAGCTGCTTAATCAGGTCTCAGAACCAGGCCTTAATTAGAATGCTTGGAGAAGAAGAGCAAATGAAAATTATTAAGCTGCACTGTTGATTCCTGTTTCTAATTTTAAAGAGGAAATCATGCATTAATCAAGCCTTGGGCTAAAGCTCAGAGGCACATTTGAGAAATATCCCAAAATAACAAGGAGAAATGTTTTGCTCAGTTTTGATAAAACCACTCTTGGCTACTTGCTATGTATAGTGTGATATATTTCAACACTGCAGTGTACTAGGGCACAATATACTAAGTTTTGGCTATATTGGAAAACATTATTCGACTTAAGGTGTAGTATGATAATCAAGGTGAAGCATATATTCCCTACAAATAAAACAGAAATGTGCAAAATCTATTTTCAGAGTTGAGTGGAAAGAGAAGTAAATGGTTTAAGAGAATACAATTCTACAAGAAGCCAATCGTCAGGTGATTTCTGGTGAAAAGAAAATTGCTTTCATAATAACATGTTTTGGTGATATAGATTAGAATCAGTTGCTGATACTGTAATTTGTGATGATAAAAGTTACACTAAAGAAAAGGATAGTGATTGTTTTAAATGAGAGCAGAAAGATTATGACACATGAACACTGTATTCTTAAAAATGATTCTTAGAGGCCTGGCATGGTGGCTCATGCCTAT
Organism: Tarsius wallacei; assembly: GCA_963574415.1. Taxonomy (NCBI): domain Eukaryota; kingdom Metazoa; phylum Chordata; class Mammalia; order Primates; family Tarsiidae; genus Tarsius; species Tarsius wallacei. The sequence continues at coordinate 1,812 of CAUYQG010003510.1, forward strand.
AACTCCAGCAATTTGGGAGACTAAGGCCAGATGATTGCCTGAACCCAGGAGTTTGAGATCAACCTGGAAAGCATGGCAAGACCTTGTCTCTACAGTAAGTAAATAAAAAATAGCTGGGCATGGATGCACATGCCTGTAGTACCAGCTACTTGTAAGGCTAAGGCAGAAGGATTGCCTGAGTCCAGGAGGTTGAGGCTTTGGTGAGCCCTGAATGTGCCACTGCACTACAAATGGGGCAACAGAGTGAGATTCCAACTAAAATAAGCAACAACAAAAAATTCTTAGCAATTTATTATTTAATTTTTTATCCTGATCTAAATTATGAAAATAAGGAAAGAACATACATGGAAATATTCCCTATAAATGTATCTCCTAACATGACTTTAAAGTAACAATTTAAATTTTTGTTCTTATTAGCTCCACTAATATAGAAATTTCCTTTCAAAGGAGATTATATGGGGATGAGAATGATGAATTCTGAATGCTTCTCTATGAAGCAGTACAGGTTGAATGTCCCTTATCTAAAATTCTTAGAACAGAAGTCTTATGTATTTCAAATTTCTTGGACTTTGGTATAGTTGCATTATACTTACTGGTTGAGTATCTCATCTCACAAACCCAAAATGCTCCACTGAACATTTCTTTGGAGTGTTATGTTGGTGCTCAAGAAGCTTCAGATTTAGGAACATTTCAGATTTCAGATGTTCAGATCTGGAATGTTCAGCCTTTATCTACTCACCACACCAGGAACTTTCTGTGTCCCCACCATCCTCTCTGTATCCAAAGTTCATAAATACTTGCTTAACTTATGTTGTCTACTTCTGTCTTCATTCTGATTGTCTTCATGATAAAGGCGATCTAGTCTTGAAGCAAAATTTTATTATCAAGTCTTTTGGAGCCTAAAAGCTGTGTGAAGAGGGAGACTGAACCCATTGTGTGTGTGTGTTATTTGTGTGTGTGTATGCCTCTTTATTCTCTATAGGGATTTAAACACAGTAAATGTGCAGGAAATATTTATCAAGTGACTGAAGCTACATGTGATGGTGTCATTAGGATTCGGGAAACATGCTTGGAAATTCAAATATATGATACGTTAAGAAGATGGAAAAATAGTAATAGTAAGAAAATTATGAGTGCATGAGGAGGGGATCCCCAAAACCCAAGAAGATCTTTTGAAGGGTAGGCCTATAGGCTTCCCCTACTAGTTAAGTATTCTAGGAACCCATGGGCATCAGTGTATCAGCTAGCCTTGTTGTGAGACTGCATTCGGCTTCAGTAGATTTAAAAAATATTATTCTTTCAACACGTTTGCCCTTTTCATGATGGGTGATTTACAAGCACATCTGCCTACACTGTGCTGAGAGTTCAGTAGTTTTTAACCAAAAACGGCATGACCCCCATGCCCCACTCTCCCTGTTCCCCTGATCTCATTCTGAGAAACTTTTTTTTTTGTTTTCTCATATGAAAAAATTCTCAGAGGGGAATGTTTTGCTGATGTGGAAGAGGAAACAAAAAACAGCAGAAGCCGTAAAAGCCATCAAAATTGAGGAGTTCAGAAACTGTTTTGAGTGATGGAAGAGGCATCTCAATAGGTGTGTTGCTCAAACAAAGAGTTTTTTGAAGATGACTGAAATTTAAACATGTAAGAATAAATACTCAATTTTTTATAAATAAATTTTGGGATTTTTGGGATCCCCCCCTCATATAGCTCTTTTGGGAAATGTTAATAGGCAGGGTTACAAACAGTTGCTTTAAGTAGGCAAACTCATATTCTCTCCTTAAATCTAAAAGGAAGTGTGAGTTTTTAACTCTCTTCCTTAAGATTAGGCTACTATGTTAACAGGTTTTGTGTTTTGCTTTCCTTGCACTTTATTTCAGGCAGTACCTCCTTTTTGAAATTTTTCTGAGTTTCTTACACTCCGAAGTAAAAGACCTTAGGATTTTTCATCAGCCAATTCTGGCCTATTATTCTGCCCAACTACCACTATCGTAAAAGTATTACAACAACAACAAAATAATAAAACAAGCACAAAAGGAAACAGTCTTTCTCCTGTATCCCTTTGGGGCCCCATGACTGAGACCCCATATTGCCAAAGATTGTTTTCTAGAGCTTTCACGAATCTTTGACATTTAGTGTCATCTCCTTTTTTTTTTTTTTGCATGCTTTTGTTCCTTTAGCTCACTGGTAATAATGTCTGCAAAAGAAAGGGTAGGACAAGCAGCAACAGGACTTATGACACCCTATCATGGAAAGACTGCCCGCTTTTGACATTCTAGTAAAGAGTTAGCAGCTTAATGAATAACACATTATAAACAGACACTGAAGCTGTAGGATAGCAGCATGGTCTCGGTTTCCACCTTATTTAGCAGACAGGCTTCTACAGACATTGGGCCAGTGACATCTGGGTACCTATCGGGGCTCATTCAAACGTTCTCTTTGTGCTTTCCATCCTATTTACTTGTCTTGACAGCAGATTCAAACACAGCCAAGTTTTACCTTGCTGTTTTCTATTTTTGTGTTGGGTAAAAAGCGAGAAACCCTTGTTTGGAAAATTAGGTATTTTTAGTCACTGTGAAATGAGTGTTAGGGGTTTGTGGTTATCAAGTTTAGTGTGTGCAGGCTGACAGGGAGGAGCAAGATCAGACTGAGGTACAGAGGTGTGGAAAGATGTTAGCAAGAATATGACTGTGAAAATAACATGTCGCCTTTTGCAAAGCAAAACATCACCTTTATTTCTTAAAATAACTGAAGTTTGTATGGTCATTAATTCAAGTTGATCTTTTTCAGAGAAATAGGTCTGACATTAGGTGTTAGACATATTGTTTGTGGGTGCTTATGGGTTATTTGCTTTTAACAAAACCATTTATTATGCTCCCATTACTTGCCAGACATTTTGCTCAAAACCAGGGATAAAAAATGAATAAAGCATGATTTTTGCCTATTGGGAACTTAAAGACTGCATCCAATAACAGAGTTAAAAACAAGTACTTTGTAACATCTTGACTTTAGAGCTGTGAGAGGAATAATTATAAATAGTACTGAATGGGCATAAGGAAACATTAATACTGTCAGGGATTGGGGGGAGTTTGGAGTGAAAAGAAAGATTAGAAGAAGGACTTTAAATGACTTGAAGCAGGATGTTGCTGGTATTCATAGATACCATGTAAATAAAATAACGAGTAATTTGTGAATTTATAGCAGTGGTTCTCAAAGTGTGGTCCCTAGACTAACCAGACTAACAGCACCAGCATCATCTAGAACTTAATAGAAATGCAAACCTTATGCCCCACCCCAGCCCTACAGAGTCAGCCCTGGAGGTGGGGCCCAGCAGTCTGGGGTTTAATAAGCCCTCTAGGTGGTTGTAGTGCGTGCTATAGTTGGGGAACCACTAGCTTTAGGGTGTGGGCTTTCAAACTTGCCTTCACATCAGAATCAGCTGGGAGTTAAAAATATGATGCTTGGGCCACATCCCAGAGATTTAACTGGTCTCAGAAAACTGAGATTCTAAGAGAAATTTCCCTAAGGTCATATAGTTAATAGGTAAGAATTAATGCCTGGATGTGATGCCAGCACCCATTTTTTTGTTCATTTTGTTGCACAGACCTTTCAATCTGTGTGAGGGTAGAGACTGAGCAGTCTTTTTCTTGACTCAATAAGAGGCCTTTTATTATTTATTTCTGTTTCCTCAAAGGAGTATTTATTTATTTATTTATCTATCTATCTATTGAGTTGTAGTCTCACTCTGTCGCCCAGGCTGGAGTGCAGTGGCACACATGCTCACGGCCACTCCAGCGTTGACCTGCTGGGCTCCGGCAATCCTTCCACCTTAGCCTTCCAAGTAGCCAAAACTACAGGTGTGCAGTACCCTATATACCCTACTATAGGCGTGTGCCCGGCTAATTTTTTGATTTATTGTAGAGACGATGTTACCTGGGCTGGTCTCGAGCCTGTGAGTTCAGTCAATCCTCTCGCCTCGGCCTTCCAAAGTGCTGGGATTATAGGCTTGAGCCACTGCATCCGGCCTCAAAGGAGTCTTCAAACAGTAATGGAACTTGAAGATGTTATTTTGTAAGTTGAGAACAAAATATGAATATACCTTAGCTATGTTTGTTTTACGTTACTTTAAAAATTGCATTTGTTTGTAAACCTATGAGCTATCTAGACCTACTATTATATGCCCTTATTTTCAGTAAATCCAATATATAAAATTTCATATAGAATTAAAATCACCCTCAAAGAGAGCAATGTTTCACTTTACATAGCCTTCACATAGGGTTGCCAGGTACTCAAGTGCAGTGTTTACTCAACTATTGTGTGGGTTGGGAGGATGGGTGGCTCTTGAGGGTTTTTTTTAAAAAAATAGACTTTATTTCTTCGAGCAATTCACAGCAAAACTGAGCAAAAGTACAGGGATGTCCCTGTAACCCTCTCTACCTCCACACAGGTTAGCCTTCCCATTATCAACATCCTCACCAGAGGGATACATTTGCGATGTGTTGAATCTATTGTCTACAGTTTATGTTAGGGTTCACTCTTGGTGTGGTGCATTCCATGGGTTTGGACAAATGTATAATGACATGTAACTATCATTTAGTATCATACAGAGTATTCTCACTGCTTTAGAATACCTCTGTGCTCTGTCTATCCATTTTCCTTCTTCACTAACTTCTGACAATCATTGATATTTTTGCGTCTCCATACTTTTGTCTTTTCCAGGATGTCATATGGCTAGAATCATACAGTATGCATCCTTTTCAGATGGACTTCTTTCACTTAGTAACATGCACTTAAGTTTTCTCATGTCTTTTCATGGCTCTGTGGTTCATTTCTTTTCAGTGCTAAGTAATATTCCACCATCTGGATATACCACAGTTTATTTACTTACCTGCCAAGGGACATCTTGGTTGCTCCCAAGTTTTGGCAGTCATGAATTAAGCTGCTGTGAATATCCATGTGCAAGTTTTTGTGTGAACATGAGTTTGTAATTTCTTTGGGTAAACAAAGTGAAACAACTAGATTGTAAGTGTATCTTTAGTTTTGTATGCCCTTGAAATTTTTATGAGTGTGTAAATGAATAGTCCAATGATTAATAGTTAAACATGATTTAATGGCTCTTCTAAGCTCTGACACTAGCTGGTTGTTGCTAAGTGCTCTGCATGGATTGTATCAATTAATCTGTACAACCAGCTATAATATACATTATATTATATTACTTCTTTTACAGAGGCTTAGGAAGATCAAATAACTCACTAGCTATGTGAGCTTAAATATAGGAAATTGAGGATTTAATACTGACCAACTGAAAACAGAGCTCATCTTTAAACTGCTTTGTACTCCATGTCACTCTAAGTATCATGGCCCATCTTTAGCAATGAAGTTACAGGCACTTCCTTTCTTTCTTTTTTTTTTTTTTTGGCATCTGGGTCTCACTCTTTTGCCTAGGCTGGAGTACAGTGGCACAATCATAACTCACTGAAGTCTCGACTTCCTGGGCTCAGGCTATCCTTCCACGCCAGCATCCCAAGTAGCTGGGACTATAGGCTCATGCCACCACGCTGGCTAAATTTTTGATTTTTTTATAGTGAGGTGTCTTGCCCAGACTGGTCTTGAACTCCTGGTCTCAAGCAATCTGTCTACCTTGGCCTCCCAAAGAGCCAATTGGAGGCAGCTAGCTTTAGGAGGGGTGATGTGGGAGGTGGCCTGGACTTGGAACTGTACCTTTTAGGAATGTTCTTCAATGAGTTCTGCTTAGTTGACCTAACTGGAACTTTTATTTCAAATTATTTTGAAATATGTTAATCAGATAGCAGATTGCTAAGAAACTTGAAGAAATCCATCTGACTACTGCAAAGATTGCTTTCTTTGTTTACCTATTTCTGTGTGTTTTCTTAGAAAAACTCCCATCACTTAGGGAACACTTACCATATCTTTGCTGCTTGTCATCTCAAAGAGCCTGACTAATATAATCAGGAGAATCCAATGAGTTATGTATGTTTGGGTGTGGAAACTTAAAAATCGAGTCCTGAGCCTCTGTATGAGTCAGACACTATTTTGTCAGCCTCAAGGCATGACTATGACTCCACCCACCATCTTCCAGTTACCTGTATCTATACCTGAAATAGTGAAAGGGCAAGTCTAAGTTTTAGACCCTGTTTTGTTATCAGGCTGCAAAGGTCTCTTAGGGGCCATTTAAAAAAAGATTTATTTTATTTTAAAGATGTGGGGTGCAATTCAGGATTAGGCATACAAGTGGTCATCATACAGGTCAAGTTTGGACCTAACTTTGCCTGATTTGAGATCAAGTACCCTTATTCCTGTCCATTTGTTTTTCACTTCGTTTGCTGAAGCTTTGAGTGACCTTGACATTCAGTGTCTAGTCCTCCACAGCACATTTGAGCAATTACAAATCACCAGGATGACAGAACAATTTCATATCTAAGTAACTTTTATTAGAAACAGACAATTTACAAATATGCTTCTATCATGTAGCTACTTTAGGCTAAGTTATGATTCTTCATATACCTTGACAGAGACAGAATTATGACTATTTCTGGCTAGGATACATCATTTTCTTTTATATTTGGGGATTTCTAGTTCAAATCCAGGTAACAACTCACTTATTATGCCTAATGTGTAAATAGTTTTACTTCTCCTGGGTTCAAATGCCTGGAATAATAATTATCGTCTTTAAAACTTGGCCATAGGCAAAAGCTTTGAATAATACAGTCTCACTCAGCATGCCAAGTCAGAATCTGAGAATATAAGACAAAGTCTTTGTTAGATTATCCCAGTCTTGCACGAAAGTGCAATAAAACTTCAATTTAGCATCTTTTAAAAACACAATGTTGTTTCTTAGTATGTGACTGACCTAACTATCCAAATCATTAGCTTTTCTATGTAATAGTACTTAGAATAATTGGTGAGACATCAGTTGCTCTTTCTCATCATGCAATTTGCCTTGACATTGCTGTGTTAAAGCACAGCTAAATGTTATAATTATAAGAGCAAATTTAAGTATTGTTTTCATAAAGTATACTCATAGAGGATATTATCTAAAACACTATAGCCTAAACTTAAAGTCATGTAGCATTTCTTTTCATGAATATGATACCACGGTGTTCAAAAAGAGTCAAAGAGACTTAAAGAATAGCATTTCAAAGGATTTTTAGACTATATATGTTTATTGGAAAGAACTGAGATAATTTTATTTTTCCATAAATTCCAAGATAAACCCAATAAGGATGTTTTAATCAAATATCAATTGCTTCTCTGGATAATTCAGCTTACTGTTAGAACTTTCATAGAAGAAGGCAGAAGTGTTTGTTTTTGTTTGTGTTTTTGTTTTGAAAGATGGATCTAAGTCAAGGAAGTGGGCTGATTCTGGCACATGAGGTCTCTGTCCATGCCTGTATCTTAGTTAAGTAAATAGTCTTCTGGCTATACAAGCAGAAATTGATGTTCCCGTTATAATAATTTGCTTTAGCAAGAAATCTTTCTCTGTTTTTACTTTTCTTCTTCTTGTGGGTCACTTAAACATCTGTTCTTATGACACAGGAATTTTCCAGATGGATGTGTGTTTGTTACTCTGTCAGAAAAATCTAATTTTGTAAAGGAAGTAGCATAATGGCCAAAGTGTTCTTTGTTTTCCTCTACACCCTGATATTAATGAGAAAAATCCTTTGGCCACGTCTGCATTAAAGCTAACCAACATCAGTCTTCTCTGTTTCATAATGAGGTCTTATTACCATCAGGCCAGTTATCAGGCCTTTCTCTGCACATTTTTCATTGTACCATTGCGTAGGAATACACTTTTCCTCCTTCTAATACATTTAAAGTCTATTCATTTTGATTCTAACCCAAGACTTCTTTAATTATTCTATACAGACATTTTACTAAGGGCAGTACATTTATAATAGCAAGAACAAGGACTTTTGAGCCACATGGTTCCAAGTTTGATCCCTGGATCCACTACTGACTAAATAAGATCCATGGAGCAAGTTTCTTAATATTCCCGAGTGCTGGTACTCTCATTTGTCACATAGAGTTTTCATAAAGATTAGGTGAGATAAAATTTACCTGGTTTTCACGTTTTAGATACCTACATTATGCCTGTGTATAACCATTTTTCTTTAAGCAAAAGGGAATATTTTCATATCAAGTTTATTCATGCCTATAATTGATATAGGTACATTATTATACAAGACTCGCTTATGATATAGACTGGTGCTTCACCACTATTGTCTATCCTCTCACTGCAAGTAACCACTTTCAACTCTTTCAGCTGTTTCTTCTTGTGTCTACTTCCAGCTGTTTTAAAAATCCTATTTTGCAGCATGTTAACCTTGTGGTTTTAGGTATTATGTAGTGATATTGAAGATGAGAATAAGACTTGACTCATTTGTTGTGTCTCATTATCCTCGGCATACACACATATAACCCTAATACTCTCTCTTCCCATGCTTCCTTTCTTTTCTTATAGTCATATCAAAATCTTGGTTAAATCAGTACTCAAGGTTTACATTATTATGACTGTATAAACACTAACCACAGGTGATATAACTTCATATAGACTGTGAGAGGATAGTTTATTTACTTTTCCTTCCAAGAGTGAGTTATTATTTTCTCTGGAGCTAACAAATGTCTTGTTTTGGGGGGTTTAGTTTTACGTATACTTGCTACTAGCAGAAACCCCAAATCTCAATCAAATGTCCAGTGACATGTTGACTTCATATTGAAGAAATCTCTCCTAAAGCTTCTGATCTGCTTATACATAGGCAAATTGCTCCCTGTATGGTGTATTATCTTGTTTCCAGCCCCAATATTGTCCTAATTATTTTTTATGTCATTTTTTCTATGTTGACTCTCAATTTTATATACCAGTGTATATTATTGTAGAGCATACTTTCTAGCAATATGCATAGCATAGGCTAATAGATGTAACTTTGCTGATATTTACATGTCTGATGAGTTTTGTATTTTATTCTCACAGTAGTTGATAGTTTTGCTGGATATAGAATTTTACTTGAGAAATAATTTACTTTTAGGAAAAAGATTTAGTAATTTATTCTAAATAAAGCTGAGAGGACAGAAATTCCTTAGAGTAATATAGATAATCAAATATTATTAATCAAAAATCAATAATTATTGAGATAAGAATGTTGGAGTAATTTATTATGTGTAAACTGTTCACTTGTCCCAAGGGGGGTAGAAGTCATTATCTTCATTTAGCTATTAGATATAATATGTTGAGGAAAGCACAAGAATCTTTAAAAAGCATGTAGAAGACATTCTCTGGGGTTGTAGTTGGGGATGTGCTTGTCTGACATTATCATTGGGGCAGGCTCCCTGATTTCAGTGGGGATGTTGAGATTCTGTGGGGATAGAGGTCAAATGGTATCCTTATATGTTAGAAGTGGGGTGAATATAGTTACACTATTAACTAGTAAGGCCCACAGTGATCTTTGACGATGACCTAGTGAACATGGATAAATAGACCACTAAAATCCCATGAATCGCTATTAAAACCATATAAAACTCTAAGTTTGCTGAACAGAAGTATGATTATGTCCTTAAAAAATATCCTGTATTGACAATAGACAAATTTATATGTATAATAACTTTCCACAAAAGGATCTATGGCTATTGTCTTCTGAGGAAGTGAAGTATCCAGGCCTTTTGAAGGTTGTTATATGTAGATTGAGCCAACGACCAATCCCTGGGAGCCAAACAGTCACTGTAATTCATTGGCCAAGTGAATGTCAGAGGATAAATAAAATTCTGTTCAAAGACCATTTCATGTTGGGTTCAGTGAGTCCCCTATCCTATACCATGATTATTTCCCGAGTTTCTGTGTGGATAATTTGATTAAATATGTTCAGAAAATGCCAGAATTTCCAGTCTTTCTCTGACATCCACTGTTAACCCTATGATAGTGGAAATAAAAAAGAAGAAGTCTTTGTGATATGGATTTTTCAGGTAAAAATCCTGGGCTTTGAGAGTATCAGCTCAAAGGGCTTTGAGAGTATCAGCTCAATGGGTCAGCCAGCCTGCCCCAGGGAGTGTCAACTTGATGGGTTGGCAAACTTAGCCCTAGGATTGTTGGCTCTAATGAGCTGGCAAGCCAAGTCCTTAGAGTGTTGCAGCCCCCAGAAGTGTCCCAGACTTGTCAGCAGCTCTTCTGGTTCAGCTGGCTCCTTTGGCTGGCAAGTCAGCCTCCAGGATGTGCCACTTTTTGGCTCCCATGATCTTCTGCAGCTCTTCAGGAACTCTTCAGGTCCGGGTTCTTGTCTCCTGCCCAGCAGGAATGACAGACACAACAATAGACACAGAATGACATGGAATGCTAGAAATTGAGAAAGCAGGATTTAACGAGAGGACATAAAAGGTCCAACAGTGGAGAGAGGGGAGGGTTGTTGCCCGTCTTCAGCTGGATCCTGGTGCTAATATAGCCTTAAGACCAAGCTGATTAGCTAGCACTAGCTGTGAGCTGATTGGTAGGCATTAGCTGTGATGATTGGTCAGTACTAAGGACCAATCAGCAGGCGGTAGGGGTCTAATGGTGAGCTGATTGGTTAGCACTTGTCAATGAGCTGATTGGTTGTTTTTTTAATCTCAGCAGGGAGTGCTTAGCTCTAGCTTAAGAGTATTGTAGGGAGCTTGTTTACCAGTGGGAATGTATCAGCCTGAGAGACCTGCTGGAAGTTCCGAAGTTCACTGCATTGTTGCCAGGGAACCCGCCCTGTCTGTCTACCTAGCTTTTCTCTGGCTATCTTCTCTCTCATTTGGACCATGCTCCCTAACAAAGTGATAAGTCAAAAGTGATGCCACATCACTGGGAAACATTCAGAAATTAGAACCACCATCTAGAACTTAGACAAAATGGTGATGATTTCTAGGATAGCCTCATTAAACTTACTTGCTTGGTTTGTGCAGAAGGCAGATGGGTAGATCTTATGGAACGATAATGAATCATACTAACTATAAACATACTCACTTAGCTGCTGTTTCATTTTTTTTTTTTAAGTGGTGCAAATCGACACAAATTTGGATGGTGGTTTGTTATGTGGCTACCAATGTAGTATTTTTTGGTGTCTCTTCCGATAAGTAGAGATTACCTGAATAAATTTGCTTTCACTTGATAGGGATAGACATAATCTTTCACCTTTATCTTGTCAGCCCTCTAGCACTATACCATAATTTAGTCTTCAGGGATATTTATCATCATATTATCCTTAAGGATATCATGTTGGCCTATTTTTATCATCTTATCATCCTAAAGGACATAATGACCATATATTACATCAATCATGTTGTTAGGACCATGTAAGCAGAATGTAGCAGTAATAGTAAAATAAATATTTTGATAATACCTACATGTGAAAGAGAATGGAAAAAATATCACATAAAATCCAAAGATCTACTATTTTCATAGCACTTATGGAGGTCCTGTGGTCCTGGGCTTGTTGAGATATCTCCTCCAAAATTAAAGCCTACTAACAGTCCTCTTTATCCTCCACTAATAAGGAAGAAACACAATAGTTTGCAAACTTATTTGGATTAATATATAACACATGTAGATAAGTGGTTTGGACATGTTTACTAAATGAACTTCTTACAAAGCTGTTTACAAATTGTGGGGCCAGAGCTAGAAAAGCATTCCAGCTGTAGCACAAGCAGTTCTTCCCTTTGGTCCCCGTGAATCAACAGATGCAATGAGGCTTGTGATATCTTTGGCAGAGTGGAATGTTGTATGGAGCATGTGGAAGCTCAAGAGAACTACAGTAGAGGCTGCTAAGACTTTATTGCAAAGTCATAGCATCCTCAGCTGTTCTTAGATTGTTAATGGGCTTGTGTAAAGCCTGTGGGCAGGTGACAGCAACCTGAACTCCTGAAATGAACTGTTTAATCTTATCCTTCAGGTGTAAAGTCAGGTATACTGAATGGTTCTCCATCAACAAATTGAAGTCATAAATATAAAATACAGACTTACCAGGTTCTGAAAGCACAAGAAAATTGCATGAGCAGGTGACTGATCCCAATGTATCTGCTCCTATGGCTGTTCATCAGACCATCTAGAATAGCCTTAACAGGGTATTCCTGTGAGCCGGTGACTTGAAGGGAGATATTTCAGTTTGTTTTAAAGATGAAAAATAAATTTCTAGCATAAGATGGCAGAAAACTACAACAAACACATCTTAAGGGCAATATTGATAGGAAAGAAAACAAATCTCTTAGTAAGAACTGACAGAATGCCATTTCAAGGGTAGTGGCTCATGACTAGATTGAATAGCCAGATATTTGGATAAAATACGGCAGAAGGACTGGTAACAAATTGGTTTTGGGTAAGAAAAATGTGGGTGGGTCTCTTGGAATGAGTGTAAATTATGAGAACATTAGTGTCTTGAGTGAAAAATCACTGTAAAGACCTCTCTGTGGAGAAATCTTTTCATGATCATTATATACGATTACCCTATGGATGTCAATCATGTCTTTTCTCATCTAATCTAGTACTCGTTTAATAGGCTCATAAATGAAATGGTCATAGTAACAGATACTAAGGTCATGTATAAACTCAACAACATGATACTTCCCTAACTGTAGCTGATCTAATTAGTTAAAATAAATGGTACCCCAGGATCAGCAAGAAAAGTTGAATTTCTAATATATATTTTTTTTCTGGAGAGGCTAGCTTCTCTCTTTGGAAAATTGATTACATTGAGCCTCTTCCATCATAGAAGGTGCAGTGATTGTCTTCAGAAGATAGATTTTTTGTACGTACATTTGCCATCCTCATTAAATATATTTTCATCACAACTTTCATGGTCTTACTGAATGCACCACTGTAATGTCAAACATAATACTACTTTCAACCAAGGAACACATATTATTGCAGAAGGAAACAATGTGCTAACATTCAAAGGATTCTCTAGTATTAGGATTCCTTCTCCCAGAAGTAGCTGGCTTTATAGAGTGGCCTGTAGTTACTGAGCAATTGGGAGATAACTAAGAATGTTCTGAGACCTCTTTTGCATACAGCTGTTTCTTTTTTAAGCTTAACATATGGATCTGGAAACCAAGGGGTTTAAATGAAGTTGATACTTCTTACCCTTAAATACAGCCAGCTTCATATCTCTGAAACATTGGATTACGTTGGTGTAAACATTTGAATTCCAAAGGAGAAATGTTTCAGGAGGAGACATGAAGATGGTCCAGCAAAATTCACTCTTACTTAGACCAGCCACCTTTCCATGTCACCAAACAAACGGGCAACAAAGGAGGTAGTCATATTGGGTAAGGGGAATGTGTCCTGACTGTTATGAAGGTAGAGGGTTGCTGCTACAGAGTGGGTACAGGAAGGAGTATGAAGCCATGAGCACCCGCTGATACTTTTTTCCGGTGTCAAGCACTAAGACTTCTTAGTGGGTCATCCTCACCATGTGGAAACCTTTGCATAGTCAAAGTACAAATGTAGGGCAATTAAGGAATTAGATCATAAATACCAGCTATGGCTTGGTAACTAGTTGTAGAAATGTCTTTGGACCCTTCTACTCTTTCCATTCTATTTTATGTAGTGTGCCATATTGGTGACTAAATTTTAATTTAGTCCATAGGGTAGAATATAAAGACACTAATCTGAGAGAACTGGAATAAAAAATAAACATTTCCCAAAGATTCTAGACTTAGAGCTCGATTAGTAAATGTTTATACTTTGTAATTACTTTACTTGAGAATAATTTTTTTATGTTGAAAAGATTTTACATTAATAAACATAATTTATTTGGGACTGAGAAATGCTTTAACAGTATATTACATATCAGACAATGACAATACACTTATTAAGTAAACATTTTGATGGATGGGGTGCAATTCCATCTTTGAAACCATGGCTAAAAGGCAACCATAGATTAGTTACAAAAACTAGAGTTCCATAGAAAGCATTAAAAAAGGAATAAAATGTGTAATGTTTGAAGAATCACTGCATTGTGTTACATGGGAATATCTTACTGCTATTATTGTTGTGTCAAAGACGTGTATGTGATGGATACAGGGCAGTCTAGAAGATAATAGACACCTGCCATCTTTTGGCTTATATCTGGTTAGATTCTGCATTATGCATCTCACATCAATGTCCGAACTCAAATTTCATTCTCAAATATCAGTCCTCCTCACATATACAAGATTTCATTCCAGGAATGAGACTGTGAAGGGGAGCTTTTATTTTGCTGCTGCAAATGTTGGCAGAGACACCTAGCTTTGAGGATGGCAGTTGTTGAAAGACAGATTTCATAAAGGTGCTGGCAGCAGATACTGTTGCCATAAAGTCCAATTCATAATATTTAGTATTTAGTGGCACCAGTGGCAGCAGCAGCAGTAGTGACAACAATAGTTATCTCATCAGTTCAGTTCTATGGTATGGTCTTGGACATTTTCCTTGAAATTTAACCTCAATGCTGTTTTCCTATTTTTACCAAACTTTTCTGAGCTACCTAATTTTTTTTACTAACTTTTTTTTTGCTTAAATTAGCTAGCATGAATTCTATTATTTGATTTGTCTTTCATTTTGTAAAATTATTATATAGTAGCCTAAATTTAGAGTACCTGCATTTACATGAATTAAACTTAGTAAAAGAACATTAAAGCGAAAAACTAGGATTTTCCTGTAAGATATTCATTTATTCCATCTCCACTCATTTGTTTAAGAAATACTTGTGGGATATCTACTATGTACAAGGTGACATTGTTTGATCTCAAAGAGGAATTAACATAAATTTTTACCTGGGTAAGTTGGGAACCTAACTGGGCTAAGGTGCTGCAAAAAGAAGCCTGCATGAGTATGCGGCAAGCTCAGAAATGATATCAGCAATCCTAAGAATTGTTAAAAGTAACAAGTTAAAAGAGTGTCTTGACCAGACCAGGCAATCATGGAGATCAAACACTTGCAGTGAAGTCAACATCAGAAGCACATCAGACCATGTCCCAGGAGACCAGGAGGAGAGTGTTGCAATCAGAAGCTACAGCAGGTGACAAAGGTAGAGAATATCTTATTACTCCCCCAGAACTTGAGAAGCCCTGAAATCTTGACAAGAGCTCTGGATGGCAGGAGACTAGAGAGATGGGTAGACTGGCCACTTGTTGGCTAATCCCGTAGCAGTGACAGACAACAGTCACTGAAACACTAGGAGCTTCAGCTGCTGGAAAGAGAGCCCTAGATTAAAGTTTGTTGGTTAATAGATTGGGAACTACTGATAAAGATCCTTGGAGTCCAGAGAGGAAAGCACTGACTGCATAAGACAGGAGCTTACTGATAGCTAGGACGCGCACAGAGTTGCCCTGCTGGGTACTTAAGAGAATTAAAAGGAAATTTATCTCAGTTTCTGGCGTTACTTACATAATTTTATTTATTGGATAATCGCTTTTTACATACAATAAATATTTAATTGCCTATGCCTGCTTCAATGAGCTAAACACATAATTTCTTTTTTAAATTGTAAATTGATAATATAAAAATTATATAAATTTATGGGAAACAAAATGATGTTATGAATACAATGTGAAATAGTGAAGCCAAGATATTTAACATATTCATCTCCTCGAATAGTTAACATTTTTTGTGGTGAGAACATTTAAAATGTACTACTCTTTAGCATTTTGAAATATATAATACTCCATTACTGACTATATTCACCATGTGATGCAATACAGCTAAAACAGTATTCCTTTTGCCTGCCTGCGATTTTGTACCTTTTGATAATTATCTTCTCATCCCTCTTCCAGTTCTATAATCACAATTCTGCTCTCTGCTTCTATGAGTTCAATTGCTTTAGACTCTACATATAAGTGAGAACTTGTGACATTTGCCTTTCTGTGCCTGGCTTATTTCACTTAGAATAACGTTCTCCAGTTCCATTCATGCTGTCACAAATGACAAAATTTCCTTTTTCCTTTTTTTTTTTTTTTTAAAGGCTGAATAGTATTCCATTGTGTATATATACCAGATTTTCTTTGTCCATTCATTTCTTGTAGGGGACTTAAGTTGATTCCATGTCTTGTCCATGGTGAATAGTGCTGCAATAAACACGGGAGTGCAGACTTTTCTTTGACAAACTGATTACAAATCTTAAGGACAAATATCCAGAAATGGAATTGCTGGATCATGACTGATTATTTTTGGTGTGTCTGTGTTTGTTCACTCTCTCTCTTTTTACCCCTATTTTTAATAAACATTTTCTTTTGGAGTAATTTTTGATTTACAGAAAAGAACTGCAAAGACAATACACAGGGTATCTGTTCACCCCCCTTACCCAATCTTCCCTAATGTTCACATTAATATTTATGACAACTAGGAAAGCAATACTGATACATTCCTATTAACTAAACTTTGGAATTTATTCATACTTCATCATTTTTTACATTAATGCATTTTTTTCTGCCCCAGGGTACTACATTATATTTAGTTATAATGTCTTAGTTTTCTCTGGTCAATATTTCCCACTCTTTCCTTGTTTTGCATGACCTTGATAGTTTTAAGCCGTCCTGGTCATATATTTTGTAGAATGTCCCTCTTTTTAGGTTTGCTTACTGTATTTCTCATGGTAAAACTGGACTGTGCTTTTTCTGGGAGAATGACATAGTGATGAGATGACCTTCTTATCACATGATATTAGGGGGTATATGATATCAACATGACATCACTGGTGTTGTTAACCTTGATTGCTTAATTAAGGTGGTATCTGCCAGGCTTCTCCACAGTAAAATTACTTTTTTCTCTTGCTATACTCTACTTTTTGGAAACAAGTCAGTAGGTACCTCTAACACACGTGTCATCCCTCTCCTCCAACTTTAAGGCATTTGAAAGCAAGGTTCGTTTTGATCTCTAAGAGGTATACTAATATATCACCAAAAAGGAAGAAAAATGTATATTTTGATAAAAGCTACACTCATACTTTACTTATTGAATATAAGATTTTATATGATGGATTATCCAATATGTTTTGGACAATTTTTGTTACCATTTTATTAGATAAAGTCTAACTTCACTAACAATTTATTTTACTTCTCCAAGAAAAGTATAATAGATTTGACATTATTGCTTTCTTCATTATTTTAGAATTTGAGAATCAAGTGACTATTTTAAAGCTACTCTAAAATATAGTTCTAGAAAATTAATTTTGGAAAATATCAAGCTAAAATAGAATACAAAGTTTAGTTTTGATTTAATAAAGATTTCATAATTGCATTAATTTTTCTGGTACTGAACACAGGTTTGTTTTTTTTTTTTGAGTTGGAGTCTCACTCTGTCGCCCAGACTGGAGTGCAGTGGCCACTCCCGGCCACTGCAGTCTCATCCTGCTGGGCTCCAGAGATCCTTCTGCCTCAGCCTTCCAAGTAGCTGGAACTACAGGCGCGTGCTACCACGCCCGGCTAATTTTTTTATTTTATTGTAGAGATGAGGTCTCTCCAAGTTGCCCAAGCATGTCTCGAACCCGCGGGCTCAGGCAAACCACTCACCTCAGCCTCCCAAAGCTCGGGATTACAGGCTGAGCCACTGAGCCCGGCTTGTTTTTATTTTCTCTAAGTGATTCAAAAAGCTTCAGAGTAAAGAAAATACAGCTAAAAGTGATATGAGACAAATTATAAGTAAAAGTGATCTAAATCTAAAGATAATACATTATGACTTGTATTATAAAAGGAAAAAATTATACTGGCTTGAAATCATGTGGCTATTTTTTGTTTAATTGTGTTAATATTGGACCTATTTTGATTAATTTGATATTATCATGGAACAAAAATTCTATTATTATCTTTCTTTTTCTTCAGCTTTCACAGTCAAAATTATAATATTTCAAAAGGTATGCATAATTTCAAAGTGATTGTTATTGCTGATAAGATTTATGTATTTATTTTTATTTTGTTTTATTTTATTTTTTGAGTCAGAGTCTCACTCTGTTGCCCATGCTGGAGTACAGTAGCATGATCACAGATGTCACCATGTCCAGCTAAGGTTTTGATTTTTTATAGAGACTAGGTCTTGCTTGCCTGGGTGGGTCTTGAACTCCTGGGAATCAAGCAATCCTCCTGCCTCAGGCTCCCAAATTTTTGGGGTAACAGGTTTGAGGCACTGCACCTACCCACTGATAATATTTAGATTAGCAAATTTTTTTACAAAAAAAAAAGGAATTTTCCCATTCTGAGTTGGAGGAAAACTGCAAGCTCCTTGGCTGTTGGAAACATATATTTTTAACTGCATTTTAATGTAACAGCAAGAGCTCAAAGAAATTAAATTTGAGAAATAGTTATTGCATAACAGTTTAAAATGATATGTTATTAATAAAAAACATTGCTATGATATGGATATTTGTTCCCCAAAACCTCATGTTAACATTTGATATCCAATGTTGGAAGTGGGGCCTAATGAGAGGTGTTTGTGTTGTGGGAGTGGATCCCTCATGATTGGCTTTGTGATGTCCTCATGGTAACAAGAAAGTTCTTGCTCTATTAATTTTCACAAAAGCTGGTTGTTAAAAAGGGTCTGGAATGACCCCCTCTTCTCTATTGCTTCCTCTCTCACCATGTGATCTCTGCATACACTAGCTCTTCTTTGCCTTCCGCCATTAGTGAAAATAACTGGCCCTCACCAGAAACAAATGCTGTTGTTATTCTTCTTATACATTCTGTAGACTTGTGGGTCAAATAAACCTCTTTTCTTAGTAAACTGCCCAGCCTCAGGTATTCCTTTGTAGTAGCACTAAATAGACTATGACAGACATGGAAAATAAATTTAGGAAAAATATTAAGTTTAATATGGATAGACCCATATAGACTGCCCATTTTAACATTCCTCCTATTGTCCTTTTTCTTGCACTTATCTAATAAACAAATAGGGAAGAATTAAGTTTCTTTACAATGATATAATTCATAAATACAACTTTGTTTCTGTATGAAGATATATATAAGCAGGTAAATAACATTTAAATAGTTGCTTAATAAAGTTTAGAGAAAACATCAAAGTAGTCCACTGCAAGTCAAATTAAATTTATACAATAATTTATACAGGAATAATTTATACAGGAATTTTTTTGATGAGTCAGCCACATCATGTAAGGAAGTAGTTTGTAATGATGCCAGGAACTTGGGATGTTTTCTGAGGTAAAAAATAAAAGACCTAGCATACTCAGATTAATTTAAGGCATGAGAATGAAAGATTGGATCAGGTTTGGAAGAAACAGATGACATGGCAGACAAATATAAAGACAAGATACTAAAGAAAGGCAATGTCTCATAGTATCCTGACATAGTAAGTCAGTTATCATGCGGTATCCCTCTGTGGGACCTCCATCCCAACTAGAGGCCTGCACCTTAATATAACCATCCAAGGCCAGTTGTGTGTAGATATAAACATAATGTTTGAGTTGCTATTTTGGCAAATGTATGAATTATGTCTAACATGATGATTCATGGATGTCTAAAATGCCAAAATCAGAGATTATTTTAAATTAAAATGAGAATAAAACTTCATTTGAGAAGGGTAATCAATTTAAGCATATCTGTAAATTATACCTTAGTATGAATTCTTTCTATAGGAACTTTTCCCAAAGGGTAAGATTAGATGGTATGAAAGAGAAGGTATGGGACAAAGATGGTTAGGTACGTCTAATTTCATGTGGATAAGAACATGAAAAAGAATGCTATTGGGGAGGAATGAAATCTGAAAGACTTCTGGTTCCAACCATACTACATCAATTTTTTCTAGAGTCAGAGAGTTAAAAGAGTTTAGAGAAAACATCAAAATAGTCCGCTGCGAGTCAGATTAAATTTATTCAACAGTTTCTACAGGAATTTAGAGCATTCTGAATATGGCCTCGAATTTTAAAGATTTACCTTGATTTTTTTGGAAAACTTAGGCACCTTGTTTCAAATGTGTTTTCCTCAGATAGAATGGATAAACAGGCAAATAATTATATATGAGTTGTGAGACTTCTTGACTAAAGGTAGTTTGGAACTTTCATTTTTGACATATCAGTGTTATCTGGAAACATAAAAATGGGCAGTGAGATGTTGAAGTATAAGAATTTTAATTATTATCAATTCAAAAATACAGTTCTTAGTCAAGATCTGGAACAACTTAGGCAACTATTTTAAAAATTACACACGGTCTTTTTTTTTAGTTTCTGGTTGTTATGAATTTGATTTTGCCCATGTTTGGTCAAATTGATGAGTTTCTAAGAATTCTTAGACATTCCAGGCTTAATGCTTGTTAGGGGCCTGCCAAGTCACTGAGTACACAAGGCTGCTCATGGCAAAGCATTTGTTTCAATATTTAGCATCATATTCTCAAATGGACCAGAAGGACCAGCTGGGGAACACAAGATATTTGGCAGATATTTCAACCAGCTTTGCAAGTAATGTTGAAAAATAAGGATAAAAGCTTAACTGGATATAGGGTGATTAGTGTTGACTTATCCAAACTGTCACAGGTATGAATTAAACAAGGCCTGAATGAAACTCTTTAGCAGATTTCTATGACCACTATAATGCAGCAATCGCCCCCACCAAACCAAAAACAAACAAAAACAAAAAACTAAGTATTTGTTGTGTTTCAAGCCTGCAGGTCAGTGGTTACTCTTGGCTCATCTGGGCAGTTTTTTTTGTTGTTGTTGTTATGGCTAGGTTCATTCCCATGTTAGGGTATCAGCAGAAGTGGTTGGGCTACTGGACTGCCACAAGCCTCATATTCTCTAGCTGTCTAGCAGGATAGTCTCAACAAGTTCTCATGGTGAAGGCAGAGTGGGGAGCATAGGCGTAGGAAAATACACATGGCCTCTTGAAGTCCAGGCTCAGAACCAGCACACTATTCACTTCTAAAATATTTAATTGGCCAGAACAAGTCACAAATCTAGTCCAGATTCAAGGAATAATAAAATAGACTTCTCTGCCTGCTGGGAAAAGTTGCAAAGAAGTTCTAAATTGGGACCATTAAATGCAGTACATCTACCATCAAGGCATAAATGCCAAGGACTGAATACTCCATCCCCAAGCTTCCATAGGGATTCCATGTCTTTCCAGGTAATTCTGAGCTATCATAATCCAGGCTATACTGGTCTAAGGACATGAGACTTAATTGCTTGTTAATCTCAGCCCACGGCAGAGAAACAGGTACCTTTTTAGAATTTAAAATGATGACAGATAATAACCAGAGAGAATCAGAGATTTAGTTATATGCTATCATGGTGGATATGTATAGCAAGATATTTATTAAATAAAATTAAAAGCTGAGCATCTTGAAAATATGTTGATCTTTTCACACTGACTTGTTTAAAAAATGAGTTAAAAATTGTTATTCTTTTTGTTCTTATAAGGTATACTTGAAAGATTTAGTTTTCAAAAAATGTCTATTGAGCACATTTTATGTATCGAGCAGTGATAGACATTGAGGATATGAAGTAAAATGAAGGAGGAGGGAAGAGAATTGTTAGTGACCTGACTAACTAGACACTGGGGTTTTTCCAGGAGTCAACTCTGCTTTTCACTACTCTTCACTTTTGTTATCCTACACTCTCTCCTAGTTCCATGTGTTCTCTTTCAGCTACAGTGATTGGCTCAAGGATGGGTATATGACATGACATCAATTAATGCCTTTTTCATGTGCTTTTCCTATTGTAACTGGATGGTAAGATCCTTTGTCATCTTGGATGAATCTTGTAGGATTCAGTCCCAGAACTATCAGTGTGTGATCTCTGCCTCACAGAGAAAGCTGTCTGCCAAAGGAAAGAATGGAACCTGCAATGAGAGTACATGAAGTAGAGATGAAAGTGGTAGGAAGGAATGTCCTGGTAAGCTTCAAGTCTCTGAATCCACATGATTTTGAGACCAGCTCCACCTCTGACTTTTGTGTGGCTTGATTGTACTAGCCAAACAAATCCCCCTTTTAAAAAGTGAATATAGTTCTTTTACTGGCAAATCAAAGGTCCTGATTAATAATAGGAACTAGCATTCAGTAAACATGCTTATATTGATTAGCATAAATTGAACAAAGGACTATCACCTTCTGATAGATAAATTCTAGCAGAATGCCTGATGTGTGATGATGATGACAAGATTATGATGATGACAATGATAAAGAAAACGAGGAGGAAGAGGAAGAATCATGGAAGAAGAACATCAACAATAATCTAGCTGATGTCTACTGATTTTTAAATTTATACCATTTTTCTTAATATGTTATTGGTATTCTCTCATTATTAGTAGTATTATTTTTGAGTCAGAGTCTCATTGTTGCCCAGGTTGGAGTGCAGTGGTACGCTCACAGCCACTGCAGCCTTGACCTGCTGGGCTCAGGTGATCCTTCTGCCTTAGCCTTCCAAGTAGCTGGAACTACAGACATGCACCGCCATGCCCGGCTTATCTTTTGATTTATTGTAGAGATGAAGGCTTGCTAAGTTGCCCAGGCTGGTTTTGAACCCTGGACTCGGGCAATCCTCTTGCCCTAGTCTCCCAAAATGCTGGGATTACAGGCTTGAGCCACCACACCCAGCCTGTATTATTTCATTTAACCTTACCACACTCCTATGAGATATGTGCTATTTTTATCTCACATTTATAAAAGATGAAATTGACAAAGAACTTAAATAAGTTGCCCAAAGCCATCTGACTAGTAGGTAACAGAGATAAAGTTAATATTCACCTTAGTAGGCTCTCAAGAAATGCTCGTTGATGGAAGTAGAGTGGAAGAGCCATATGACAAATATTATATAGCAATGTGATAAATGTAACATTTAATCTTTAAAGTATCGCTATAAATATCTTATTATTCTTATTTAATAAATGTGGAAATTGAGGTTTGGAAAGTTAACTGAGTCTCCATAGACCATCAAGCAGCTAGAAAGGAGTGAAGCTGTGATAAATATTCAAGTTTAATGTGTCTTTGGGATACTTTTGCATATAGTTAGTTTCTAAGCAAAAGACTGTCTTTATATGAAACTTTAAATTTTTTTGATGGTTTATCCATTTTTGGAGCTTTCCCTTTTCAAGTTTTCTGTAGCCATTTTTTAAGGTTTTGTGTTGCTAGTTTACTTGCATATTACTTCCTTTTCAAATGGAGCATTTCTATCTTTTTGCAGGGTTTTCATCAGTATCAGAGCATTCAAACCTGACAATGCATACTTCCCATTTTAAGCCATATCGTATAAAAATTCCCATCAAAATCTTTAGCAAACTGTAAGTATTGGTCACCTTTACCAATACAATGGAGGACATAGGTGTTTCTGACTAAGATGGTGCTAAAAATAATATAATTATGCATCCCAAAAGGTCCTTTTCCTAGAAACTCCATGACCATCTCTTTTGATTCTAAGCAAATAAATCTATATAGCAAAGAAGACAACCTAGAAAAGACGTCTGTCGATTAGCTATTTATTCAACTGATCTTGCTAGCTGCTCTTCCCCTTACTGACTCATCTATTTTCTTACTAGATTTATCTGGTTAAAGGATCAAGAACACATCTGTGGATGGCTTATTTTAGCCAAACCATTATTCAGTTTTTCCTTAGTTTAGGTATTGTTTTGTGTTGACTTCATATCAATTCAAGTTATTTGGTGAATACTATAGTGTTTTTTTGAACACAAAAAGCTGTTGTCACTACCAGATATTTTATTTCTAATATAATATGCAAACAATATTTATTTTTAGCTTCTTTAACAGTGTTATCACAAATTGCAGCTTGCCTCTCTGATTCTTTTCCCCAAATAAATCTTTGAAAATAAATCAGTGTACTATTTCCAAAGCTTACATCATACAACCCTGACATTTGAATCATTGAAAAAAATGTGTCTTGGAAATATTTCTAGTGTCTTTTTAGTCAAAGTTTTATAACCTAGTCCCTATATGGGCAATGACTGTCTTCTTTGCATCTTTTCCGGTTTATAACTCCACAATTTTTTAAGGTTCTGTGATTTGCTTTTCTATATCAAATGAGAAGAGGAAGTAATCATACTCTAATATGTAAAAATATAGACTACTTTGATAATTGTCTATCTAAGGATCTTTCTTTCCTTTTTAGGGTCTTTTGGGAAGTCAGTGGATACCAGACGGCATCCAGTGGAACTTTTTCTTCTCTCCTTTTTTATTATTGCATTTTCCTTTTTGCCCTTTTAAATATTAATTTCTCTTCTCTCAGGAGTTTCTAATCCTCCCTTCTTTTACATCTATAAGTAGTAGAATTTAGGCATCCTGATTTTTATTACTTCTTGATGCCATTTCTTATTTTACTGCTCTTATCTTCTGTAAATCTGTATCTTTAGTGCCAACGTTTTATTCTTATTTTCTTACTTGTGCCTAGTCTTTTTCTATCACTACTGTAGAGGTTTCCTTGCCCACTCTCTTTCTTGTTACATTTTATTTTTTTCTTGGTATATTTTAAATAAAATCATCATAATATGCATTTGAAATAAAGTAACTTTTTTTTTTGAGTTTGAGTCTCACTTTGTTGTTGCCCAGGCTGGAGAACAGTGGCACACTCACAGCCACTGCAGCCTCAACCTGCTGGGTTCAGGCTATCCTTCCACCTCAGCCTTCCAAGCAGCTGGAACTACAGGTGCACACTACCATGCCCGGCTACTTTTTTTGATTTATTGTAGAGACCAGATCTCGCCAAATTGTCCAGACTGGTCTTGAACCCCTGGGCTTAGGCAATCCTCTCACCTCGGCCTCCAAAAGTGCTGGGATTACAGGCTTGAGCCATCATGCCCAGCCAAAAAGTAGTTATTATTCTCAATTAGGTATTATATGTAAAGAAGCTGAAGGACAACAACCTGGGTAGTGTCAGAGATGATGACAGAGCCAGGTCCAGAGGTTAGAGTTCAGGTCCAACTTAGGTCAAGGATAGCCCTTCTAGACCACAGGTTCCTATTCTATGAAAGATTGAGCCATGACATTTTAAGCCCTAATTTTAATTTATTTTGCCTTTATATCAATTGATAATTGTCACCCCTGACCTTAAGTTCAGTAAAATATAAAGTTTTGTCTTGAGAATTTCCAAATTTGAATTTTTTTTCCCACATGACATTATCTGAAGAAGGCAAAAGAAGCCAAAATGTTCTGAGTCAGGCCTATTTGACTCAGTAAATTTCTCCAAATATTTGTGATGATGTGCATACCCTCAAAGCTTAATTTTTATTTTATCTTATTTGTATTTTTTTGAGTTGGAGTCTCACTCTGTTGCCCAGGCTGGAGTGCAGTGTCGGGCTCATGGCTACCCCAGCCTTGACCCACTGGGCTCAGGCGATCATTTTGCCTCAGTCTTCCAAGTAGCTGGAACCACAGGTGTGCACCACCATGCTTGGCTAATTTTTAAATTTATTGTAAAGGCGAGGTCTCGCCATGTTGCTCAGGCTGGTCTCGAACCCCTGGTCTCAGGCAATACTCTTGCTTTGGCTTCCCAAAGTACTGGGATTATAGGCATGGGCTATTGCACCTGGCCTGTTTTAATAAACAGCGTACCACAACTGATTATTAGCATTCAGACACTCAATTATTTATTCTAGGAATCAAATTGATAAACTTTGATGGACTTTGATTCTTTCACTTATCAGAATATTCTTTTTTTTCCATCTAGAATTATCTGATGTTGAAGAAATCTTGAAGGGTTATTGTTGAACTCTAACAAAATTAGAAGCCCTCTGATTTGTTCATAAAACCTCAAATAAGTTTAAAAATAGTGAATACATAGTTAATAAAACTGCACTAAGAAAAGAGCATATGGTTTTACTAGCTGGTGGGTTCTATGAATAGCATTCATATATAACTATTTTTTATGTAATGAGGAGTTATAATTTCTTCATATGCAGATATATCCTGCTCATTTTGGGCAATATGCTTCCACTTTTGTAAGAACATAATGTCACACAAAACCATGGCAACAAAACAGAATCAACTTATAATTTTAGGCAGCTATAATTTCTTAATATATTCCTGATGTTTGATTCCCAGAAACTCGTTAAACTGTCTGGACAGAATGCAATTGCTGATTATCCCTATTTTGGGGGGTTGAATTCCTTGTTTTAACAATAACAAAAGGTGATTCTCCTTCTTCTCTTGAATTATTATTTTTTTTTGTTTTTTTTTTTGAGTTGGAGTCTCACTCTGTCGCCCAGACTGGAGTGCAGTGGCCGCTCCCGGCCACCGCAGCCTCGACCTGCTGGGCTCCGGTGATCCTTCCGCCTCAGCCTTCCAAGTAGCTGGAATTACAGGCGCGCGCGACCACGCCCGGCTAATTTTTTGATTTATTGTAGAGATGAGGTCTCGCTTGCCCAGGCGGGTCTTGAATCCGCGGGCTCAGGCAATCCACTCACCTCAGCCTCCCAAAGGCGCGGGATTACAGGCTGAGCAACCGAGTCCAACCTGCTCTATATTCTTTGAATCCTAAGGATTCTTTTCTCCATTTCTCTGGCCAGTTGTTTGTTTGCTTTTTAGAGTTTAGTTTTTCATAGATTCTTGT
>CAUYQG010003514.1:0-23644 GCA_963574415.1 Tarsius wallacei
GTTCCAGCTACTTGGAAGGCCAAGGCGGAAGGATTGCCGGAGCCCAGCAGGTCGAGGCTGCGGTGGCTGGGAGCGGCCACTGCACTCCAGTCTGGGCGACAGAGTGAGACTCCAACTCAAAAAAAAAAAAAAAAAAAAAAAAGGGGAGGTGAGTGGGAGGCCCAAACTTCACTGGCAAGTAGGCCACTTATATACCTAATCCTGACTTGTATCCCACATCTTTAAAATAAAATAAAGGGGAAAAAATAAGCAAACATGGCATCATATTACCAGGGACTTGGGCGTCTATGGATTTTGGTATCCACGAGGGTCCTGGAACCAATTCCTCCCATAGGTACTTTGGGTACCGAGGGATGACTGAACACATGATGTTATCAATACACGACCTGGCACATGGGAGATATTTAATAAAAAATAGCTTTATCATTGTTTATCATCACTAAGTGTTGCCACGAGTCATTACAGACTTCCAGAAGGTGGGTGGCCCGGCCTACCTCCAGCCTAGAGGGGTACACCTGGATGCACCTGATTAGGAAGGAGGAGAGAAGTCAGAACAACTTCTGATCCCTTTGGCTTCCTCCCTCCTCCTTGCTGTGCCCCCCAAGCCAGATGCCAGCACCTCTGCCAGGACAAGGGGCAGCTGGGGTAGGATCGCTGGGCCCCCCTCCAGCTGGCCCCAGCGCCAGGCCGCCTTCACTTTGCCTTAAAAATGCAAAGCATTCCAGCCATTTTAATTACTGGGCGTTGCATAAGCCAGCAACTAGTTCATACAAAGGAACAACAGACAAAAAATGGTTTTTCAACATGCATTCAGCCTCTCCCCTCCTTTTCCCCTGAAATCAGCTGCCTCTACCCGTCACTGGCTCCTAGGCCTAGGTAAACACTCCAGGTATGCACAATCTCTTTTCGAGTTTGTTGATGTGACATCAAGGTCTTTTTTTCTCTGAATACCTGAGGCAAAAGCAGTTCCAGCTACCTTTAAGCGGTTTGGAAAGTTACCGGTCATATTCCTATTCGACACGCTAAGACTATCAGAGGACTCCATGTCATATTCACAGAGAACTTTGTTATAAAACAGACTTCAGTGTGCAGTGGGTCTGCCTGGGCACCAAGTCGGGGTACTTTAAGATCCTGAAATTCTAAGGTGACTCCTAAGAAGTGAGCCCCAAACACAGTATTCTAGCTATGCTTCGGAGTGGAGGATGACTTTAAAAGTTCATGCGATTACGGCTGCCTCCTCCATGTTTCCTAGCTCTGATTTTTCAGTAGCCTCTGTACTCCCTCTAAACCAAATCTAATCTAACAGTTTGCTGAGGACCTGCTGGGTATCAGGAATCGTGCTGAGTGCTCAAAAGAGGACATTCAATTAGCTCTGTCAATTAGCTCACTTTCTAAAGAGGGAAAGTGACAGAGAAACTGACAACCCCAGCACAGTGTGATGAATTTCAGGTCCCATCGTCTCTGATGGGTGGCCCCCAGCGTGGGCGGGAGGAAAGGCTACTTGTAGATTGCTTTAATAATGATATTGACAGTGGCTATTTGTTGACCGCTGACTCTGTGCCAGGCATTGGGCTAGATCCTTTCCATGTATCATCTCATTTATTCCTCACGACTCTGTGAGGTAAGGATTGATGCTGTCCCTGAATTACAAATACGGAAGTTGAAGCACAGGAAGGTTAAGTTACGTGTCCAAGTTCACACAGTTAGAATATGGCAGTGATGTGCTGGTAACCACTTAACAACTAACGCTTCAGGAGAAAAAGCCCAGATTTGTATTGCTTGTCATTTTCAGTGGCGTCAATACTTGCACTGCGGCCAAGCTTAAATGACCAATGTGATGTCACTGAACGCAGAGTTGGGAAGGATGTGCAGTAGCACACTTACATAATATTTCCACCATACAAGATGTAGCAGGTGGAAAGGGCCTCAAGACCACAGATAACAGTAGACTGTAATAAAATAACTAAGAAGTGATGAGTTGTAAGCGCTACCTTTTCTTTTAATGTAATTTATTAATCGTGACTTTATATAATTACATTTTTAATAATGGCTGTGTTTGACGACCGACTCGCAAAAGTCCTGAAATTGTAACAATCAGCTCCCCCAAGCCAGGGTTAACTGGCTCCAGGATACCACTCGGGTCTCCAGATACTGGCTCTTTACTGCCCCAGACAAATAAGAGTTGCCAGGTAAAGCAGTAAAGGCAGATGGGGTATGGAAAAAGACCTAAGAGATGAATACCAGAGAAAAGAAACACAGTAACACTTAGCGCTTACAAAATGTTTTTAACTGATCTGGAATGCAGAGAGATAGGATTGCAGGACGGGACACTGAACTTTGAATTCTGGCTCTACCACTTATCAACTGTGTGACCTTGGCCAAATTACTAAACCTCTCTGAGACTCAGCATTCTTTTCTATAAATTGGGCATGATAATGACAGCCCCTACATCATAGAGTTGTGAGCATTAAATACATTTATACCTGTAAAGTACATAGAACAGGACCTGGCACATCATAATGCTTAGTAAGTGTTAGTTACTTATTATCTGACCCTTGCAGCTACCTCTATGAATCACATGTTGGACTCATTTTACAGATAATACATATATGCTTAGAGAGCAGTGAAGGAGATGGGGCTTGAACAAATGTTCCGATGCTTACATCTGTGCTCACCTTAAGGACTAGCGAGTACACTGCTGTACTGCTCTCCAGGGACCCACGCTGTATCTAATTCATGTGCTCACTCCCTTGGTAAGTGGGTGCAGGCATGATGTAAGGAAGACCCATTCGGTGACAGAAACTGGGCATCTGCCCCTCGCGTCCCTTGCTATTTTCCACGTGTCTACTTTCTGTACAAAGAGGCAGGGTGGCAGAGTAGTTATGAGCATGGGCTCTGGCTTCAACTTCTAGCACTGTGGCACGCTGGCCAAAACATCTCGAGCAAGAGACATGATCTCTCTGTACCTTAGTTTCTGTAGCTGATGAAAAGGGATGGCACTGCTAATCTCATCTACCTCACAGCTTCTAGGACTAGTAAGGACTAGTATGGAGGAATATATGCAGACCACTTGGCACCCAGTAGGTGCTCTATAAGAATAAGCCATTGCGACCAAGGTTTTCTTCTTCTCTCTCTCCTTTCTGTCTCCCCTTTCCCACTTCTTTGGATAGTACATGGTCAAAGGGAAGGAGGAATACACTCCTTTTATATTAACATGGGTCATTAGACTCTAGCTACTTGAGGGCGGGGGCTAGTCTCATTCATATATATATCCATGGGGCCACACCCTGGGATGCATAAGTTCTCAGTGAGAACTGACCACATGTTTGATCTTCATAAACATCCTATGAGGTGTGAGTCTCTCCTCCATTTTACCATGAGGCCCCTGAGGCTCAGATAGGTTAAGGAACTGGTTCAAGGCCACGGTAAAAAGTGGAAAAGGATGACAACTCAGGCTGACTAACATCACAGGCCTTGGACCCTAACCCTCCTGTCAGGCTGCCTTCTAGATTATTCCATTGGGCAGTTTAAAGAAATCATTAAATCCAACCGTCCGGTTTTACATGTGAAGGGAGGGGGCCCATTGATTTACTCAAGGCTACACAGCTACTGTGTGTGAAAGAATGAGACAAAAGCTTGATATATTGCCGCAATCTCATGTTTGAGATTTCAGGAGGAAATGAAGCCATATTCAATAACTGTTAAAATATACTGATCAGTATGCCCTCAGCTTGCCTCTGGGTTCTGGGCCCCAAATTTGTAATACAAATGTAATTTTCCCGCGGCATCTATCCAAGTCCCGAGTAAGGAAGGGCACACCCACACCCCCAGAAATTGTCTGCCAAGTCATTTCTCTGCCTTCTCTCCACTGCAAACCAGACAAAACAAGTGCTGCATTTCACGTGCCTGCTGACAAAGCTCCCCGCCCCCCCCCCCCGGCTCTTGGGGGCAGGAACTATGTCTCTCGCTCCTCTTCTAGGTTGCATCACATAACGATCAAGAGCTCTGAATGCTCAACGAGAACCCAAAAGACAAAGAGGAAATTACTAGGACTGCAAATGCCCTGATCACCCTATGGGCACATTGACTCTACAGTCTTCAGAAAGAGAGCTGGCTTGGAAAGAGATCTCTGAGTCCGAATCACAGCTCCGCCACTTCCTTGTTTGTAAGAAATTGAACATACAAATTAACTTCCTTGAGCCTCAGTCTTGTTAACCATAAATAATATCTATGATTGAGAGTTTTGAAAATTAGAGGAAATACGGTATCGAAAGTACCTTGTATACAGCAGGTATTCAACTAATGCAAGTTCCATTCTCTTTTTCTTGACTTAGAATTCTTTTTCAGCTATCATCCCAAGGTTAATGAAAGTCACGGGGCAGGGAAATAATTATTTACGGGATATCTCTCTTGGGCCCAACATGAAATTAGGGAAGCCCAGAGTAATGGGAAAATGATAAGATACTAACAGGCCTGATTCTTTGTTTCTGCCAATAATACTGTGTCCTCTCTGGGCCTGTTTCTGTGTCTATAAAATGAAGCAGTTGGACTTGGTGATCCACAGCTCTCTCCTTGCTCTGACATTCTGTCTCACCATAATATGGGTTCCCAATACCACCCTGCTCCCTGGTTGGACACCCAGCTCTAAAAGCCAGCTCATGGCACACTTGACTGTCCCATTGTAGTTCTTACCAACTATTGTTTTCTTGTCTTTCCCTTCTGCTAGCCTGGAAACTCCTGGGGAGTAAGTCTACACCTTGTTCACTGGTATATCTCCAGGGCGTGGCCTGGAGTAGCAGACATACTGCCAATGTTTGGTGAATATTTGAAGGAAAAGAGGAAGGAAGGAGAGAACCCCGTCCCTCCCCTCTCCTCCAAAGGGTTGATCATCACACTATGACACTCAAGCTGAGAAGCAAAGAAAATGTCAGTGGAGTAGTCGTGATGAAGGGTGCACCTACAACTTGGAAGTGAGACCATGTGTCCTACTGAAGCCATGAATTCACTCACCATGCATGTGCCTAGCCACCAAGACACGGTAAAGGTAGTGTTGAAAATCTGGGAATACCAGAACCTAAACTGGTATTCCCAGTTGGCCTGGGGATAATCTCTGACTGGTGACTGTAACTTAAAACGTAGAAACCAAATGAATGGCAATATTCCCAGCGCAGAAAGTCTTGGGGGGAAGAATGAGGGACTGGCCAGTCTGGTGCTGAGAACCAAGAAGACCCAAGAGCCTAAAGTCGGCATGGTGTGTCCAGCGTTGTCACTGTCTAGCAAGAGGGGTTTTGGTCTGTCACTTTCTTGGCAAAGCCTTTGCTTCCATTAAAAGGAGAATTCCCAAGTATCCCAGCTGGAAAGCCCTTTTCATGATGACCCCAGTCCCTGTGCTCTGACTGTACACACGCACCACCTGTGAGGAACAACGAGTTTCACACGCAGCTCTCTATGACTCCCAGGAGAAACATATGTGGGTTGCATTGACACGAGTTCTCTAGCCTATGTGACAATGGGAAACAAGGACAATGGAACTGGAGTTGGTTTGCTGGTCTCTTCTGAATTTGTTGTGTCCCCGAGAATGATCAGCTCTGGGAGCCTCATTCAGTTGAGTTTCTGGACCCAAGAAGCAGGATTCCAGAATATCTGTTGTGGGGAATTTGTGAAGTTGATACTCTGACCCCTCCTTTTTTCCCTGCCATTCACTGACTAGTTTATTCCTTTGCTATTTATTAAGTGACTACTATGTGCAGATGCTGGGCTAGGCAATCAGAGACGTACCCTTGATTTGCTTGCTGTCCAGAGGACAGTCAGGCATATCCACCACCACTGAGGGCGATGGAGTGTGAGAGGTGCCCACTTGGAAGTCTGGGGGACCCAGTGTGGGTGGGAGAGCAAGAGTGGAGAGGCATAAGGGGGTGGCCAATTCTGCTGAGGCAGAGAGAGGATCAGGAAAACATTCTCAAGGTGTGACTCTATCTGAATCCTGAAAGATGAATATGGGATTCTCAGGAGATGAGGAGGAGGAGGGTGGAAAATACATTGGTGAAGGGTGGATTCCAGGCCAAGCATGCATAGGGAATAAGGTTCAGAGGCAGGAACCGATGACTGGAATATAAAGGCTTGGAAGATGGGAATGAGGGCAGCCAGGGTTTAGAGAGATAACAAGATCAGGACCGCTGTTGTATAATTGCAGGGGTAGCCATCACATTGTATTATATGAGGGGGACTAAAAAAAAAAAAACTGGTTTGTAAAAACATGTGTATTTATTCTTACATGTTTAAATTTCAGTCACCTTCAAAGTACTCTCTGTTTGATGCCATATACGTACTGAGACACTTTTTCCACTGCTCAAAACAGTTTTTGAACTTGTCAATTTTGATGTCTTTTAGTGTTTCATCTCTTCCACATTGGCAAAACGTTTCCCTTCGGGGACTTTTTTCATCCAGGGAAACAAACAAATAAAAAAAGACACTCAAGGCAAGACTGGGTGAATCAGGAGGGTGGGGTACGGGGGGGTCATGCCATTTTTTAGTCAAAAACTACTGAATACTCAGCACAGTGCGGGCAAGTGCACTCACAAATCACCCATCATAAAATGGGCAAATTCATAGAAAGAATCCCCCCCCCCACAAAAAAATTCACTGAAGCCAAACACAGCCTCTCACAACAAGGCTAGCCAAAGGGTTCCTAGCTTGTACGGAAGCCTGTACTACAAGGGACCTGCCTTCCAAAAGATAATTCTGGTTTTTTTGGGGGGGTCCCACTCTTGTGTGAGTGGTGCCTTGTCAGCTGTGGACTGTGGAGCCCTGGGAAGAACCAGATCAAGAGGGCCTTGTAAGCCTTTGGAGTTTAAGACTTTGTTCAGAAAGCAGGAGAAGGAGTGAGTCATTTCATGCAAAGA
This sequence comes from Tarsius wallacei, assembly GCA_963574415.1. NCBI lineage: Eukaryota > Metazoa > Chordata > Mammalia > Primates > Tarsiidae > Tarsius > Tarsius wallacei. The sequence continues at coordinate 6,903 of CAUYQG010003514.1, forward strand.
ACAGCATGATTTCAGAAATTTATATTTGAAAAAACGTATAGGAGCAGCAGTGCAAAAGTTGAATCTGATAGAGAAAGACTCTGGCAGGGTAACCAATGATGTGACTACTGAAATTGTCAGGAAGGAATCCATGGGGGCCTGGTCCAAGGCAGAAATGGTAAGAGTGGGGAGAAAGGGATGCTTTGAAGAGATGTGTAGAGGCAGGGTACTAGGGCCTGGCAGATGATGGTGCCATTCTTGGGAATGGGCAGCCCTGGAAAGAAATGAGTGGAGAAGACAATGATGACACATGGAGTCCGAGGGGGCCATGGGACTTCCAGGTGAAACGGCCCAGGGAGAAGTTGGAGACAGCAAACAGGTGATCAAAGGAACACTGCTGCTTGCAGTGCCCATTCCAGTGCCCATGGCATGGTGGTAGGTAGAGACCACGAGGTGGGAGGGTTAGCCTGGGAGAGTGCAGAGGCTAAAAGGGAAGGGAGGGGCCAAAGACAGGCAATTGGGAAACACCTACGTTGTAACTTCAGGAACAGATCTGAGAGTCTGCCAAGAGGGAGAAGGTGCAGTTGGAAAGGCAGCAAGCAACGGCCAGAGAGCGAGGAGTCTTAGTCACCTAATCAAAGGAAGGATGAGCTCAACGGGTGGCGCTCACTGCTCCTTGGGCCATCCCCACGGCACAGGACAAGCCGGCTTCAGTTCCAGCAGGTTCCGCCGAAGAGAGCTCAAGGGCCTCGCAGAAACAAGATATCAGCCCAGACGGACGGACGGGAGCCCAACCGCACGTCCATCCTGGCTCCCCCCAGGCCACGGGTGCATTCTCTGCGTGAAACTGAGCAGGCGGCCTTCAAAGAAACCACAAAGGAGCGACTCACTTTTAAAGGAAAAGCACACAAACTCCACAGGCATAAGGAAGACATTAAAACAGGGTTGGGGAGAAGCCGCTCTTTGCCTCTACTTTGTGCTACCCTTCACAGAAATAACTGACTGCATGAGTCCACGGATGGACGGACACACACACACACACACACACACACACACCCCAAGAGCTGGAATATTTAACTCTGCTTTCCACTTCCCACCACCCTAGAAAACCCAAAATGGCTTTACCGCACACATCTGTTTTCTGGCTTAAAATCCCTGGGCATAGATCCCTGTGGAAAGAAATATGAAGACCCCAGGATTCACGCAAATGCAGCTGGGGGTTTTTATGGAGGGGTCTTCACTGCCTGGGCAGGACTGCGGGAGAGCTGGGGCAATTTTACTGCCATGGAATTGGCTCCAGATGGAAGCGGGGAAAGGTGTTCCCTCCCTGCTGGTGCCAGACACAGACAGAGTCTGAAGTACGCAGCATCTTGGGCTCATAATTGCCCGGTGCTGGGCAGCAACCCCGTGGTGGTGGGGGGCCGGGGGGGGGGGATGGCCAGGGCTCGTGGTGATGGGTGGACCAGGCTGTCTGCTGCTTGGAAAGGGCTATTTTGAATATAATGACTTTCACATGGACTGTGGGACTTGGGGAGAAGGCACTGCAGACGGGGTCTGGAGGGCAGGAGGGAGGACAGCAAAGAGGGAAAAGAAATGACACGTCTGGTCAGCACCTTCTCCAGGATGAACCGCCAAAGCCCAGCTCTGCCCTGGATGAGTGGGATCGCAGCATCCTCCACGGTGTTCCCAGATGCCCCGTAAGGCCCCCAAACCAATGATTCACAACCATGTCGCTTCCCGAGAGAGTCACCCCTTGGGTTGACATGTAGCCAGCTCAGGGGTGGAGGAGCTCCGGCTGCCATGAACCCAGACAGGATTTCAACTGAGAGCTTTGTGGCCACGGCGGAGGGGAGGGGTTAGCTTCACCCACATAAAGGCACCCGCACCCCCTGACTACCATGAGATTTGCCTCTCGCCCTGTGGCAGTGAGACTGGCGGAGGCTGCAGGCTAAGTGAATGGGTGTTCTCTGGCTTATAGCGCCCCCTAGCACTGGCCAGGGGGATAGAGCTCAGTGAGCTCCCCCAGGAGCCTGTCTGAATACGGGAGAGGGGTGGGTGGTGCTGATTGGGGTCGGTGGTGTTGATTACTGGACTCATTCAACGAACATTTACTAAACGATTTATTGGCAACCCCTGATCCCTGTCCTCTGGGGGCTTACAGTCCAGGAAGGGAAACAGATGGGTAAACAGTCACATTCAAGTTGATGAAGTGTTGTCAATGGAATGCAGAGTACTGTGGGGATACATGGGTGGGGAATCAGAGACGGCTTCTTGGAGGAGGTGACATCTAAGCTGAGATCTGAAGGACGTGGAAGAGTTCACTGATTCTGGAGATTAAAAAATGGAGATGAAAAAAGACATCTTCCTGATCTTTTAGTGATCCAAGAGGCAATAAGACAGATGGATGACTACAATAGACTTTGCTGGAAACAAGACCCTCAATCTCTCCTATGCCTTTGCCATTATAATCTTCTCTGAAATTCTTTGTTTCAGCCTTGAGTTCTGGGGGAGAAAGCATGACAGGAACTCAGTAAGCACTGGCTAAGAGACTGGCGGGTGGCCTTTGGTCTTGGGCTCATTCCCTGTGTGTCAAACATGTTTAAATGGCAAGATCTTCACTTCAGAAGCATTCAGTGTCCTTGAAAATTTTCCATGGAATCTTAGACGTTTTGAGCCAAGAGGGATCTTGGAGACCACCAAATTCTATCTTTCATCCAATTAACAGGGAAATTGAGACCTGGAGAGGTAAAGTGACTTGACCAAGGCAGGTTTATGCAACCATTCTGCAACAATGTTGGGAGAAAATTTTAGGTCTTTTAATTTTTTTTTTCACACCAGCCTTTATTTATCCCCCCCCCCCCCAGAAAGAACGTTTTCATGCATCTCTTTGCAATGATATGTTGTTTGGTATGTTTCCAAAAGGTATTAGATAGTCACTCAGAAAAAGAAAAAAATAAACACGCAAGAGATAACCCTGTCACGAGTACAGACCTATGTTTGTTCTGATTGGCTCAGGAGGTGATGCTTATCATAGTAGAGAAGGATTTAATCAGTGTAAGTAGTTCTCAGGGAATGGGAAGTCTACAAAGAGTAAAGGGATTTGTCTACAGATCTGAAAAACAGATCCAGGATCTACGAGTGGCTGGGGTGTCCAAGGTCAGAGTGCAGGCATTGGCCACACCCCACAGCTGAGTTGACTGAGCTCCACAAATGGGCATGTTCTGTCACCTGTGCCAACCTTATTTTTCCCACTGATAAAATAAGGATGGGTAGTTTCTGAGGTCCTTTTGACAACCTCTAAATGTCTATAAAAAATACTTCCTACCAGGCTCTAGCATCCTGTAGCTGGATACAAATGGGGTGGGCATGGACTCATCTTTTCTAGAAAAATTCTAGGAAAGAGAATATCAGGTCAGTCTGGCAGGTGGGGGGACAGGCCATATAGATGTTGGAATTTCAGTCCCTCCCAGATTCACCCATCTATCATTGTTCTTAGCTGTCAAGAGGAAGGAGGAGAGCAGAATCCTCATTCTTACCACGAGCCTCAGGCCCACTCCGCCTAGCTTACTGCATGAACTTGAAAAAGAAATTCTTTTCTTTTATTTTTTTTCAAGTCTTACTGTCACCCAGGCTGGAGTGCAAGTGGCACGATCACTGCAGCCTCGACTTGCTGGGCTCAGGTGATTCTACTGACTCAGTTTCCCGAATAACTGGGACTATGAATGTGTGCCACCATGCCCAGCTAACTTTTTGATTTGTTTTAGAGACAAGGTCTCCCTATGTTGCCCAGGCTTTGCTCAAGCAATCCTCCTGCCCTGGCTTCCCAAAGTGCTGGGATTACAGGTGTGAGTCACCATGCCTGGCCTCCAATAAAGCAATTGTTACACATGATTAGACCTATGGACACCATGACATCCAGACTGATGGCTACAAGGTGTCCCTGCTAGAGGAGCAGGTCCTCATAGGAGGGTTCCCCTATACATGATTCATGGAGCTCGCTCCTCTTTCTTGGGGTGAGGACTGAGCTGGCCTCACACAGGTGGGCCGAGGGCAGCCACCTGGACTTAGGTATAAGAGGAACTTCCCAATTGAAAGGCTCTTGGAGTCTGCTGAAATCCAAAGATGCTGCATGGACCAGTTTAGGAAAGGAAATGAGAAGAAAGAAACCACAAGGCAATTTCATGACCTCTCAGTCGGAAATAAAATCAGATGACACTTGTACTTCCATAGTTAAGTCGCTCCCAGAATCAAATGCTTCAGATGCTTTGTATGCGAACCTGCTGCTTGAAGTTTAGCAGAAGTTAGGCAATGCCTTCCCTTGGAGAAAATACTGGCACTTTGGACAAAACTGCAAAGTGAAAAGAAAGGGAAGCAAGGGCCTCTATCACGTTTAAGATGCTTATCCAAAGTGGATTTGGGCTGGAAAGTCTTATAAAACCTTCCACATGACTGGCGCTGTGTGGGGATAAGCAACTCTCTCAAATCCCACCAAGTATGCCCTCACTCAACCTGGGTCCTCAGAGAGGCCTTCAGGGTACCTTTTGCTCAGGACTCAGTGGACTGCTGGCCACACCCAGGCTCGAGCCTCCTGGGACTCTATTTTCTTTCTCAGAGGACTAAAAGCAGTGTGACCAAGTATTCCAGGCTTCAGAGTATTTCTAGTGCAGCTGGGGAAGTCATACAACCATACTCTATGACACAATTAACACAGGAGAAACACGGAGAGACGGAAGCATCTCTATGGGCTAGGCTACCGTTGGGGTAAAGGCAAGGAGGGTCCGCAGAGATGGCTGGGGGACAGGACAGGAGGACGTGGAAACTGGTTTTCCTTTCCTATGGCTAGGATGTGCAAGGGGGTGGGGCGTTTAAAAACGTTCCTGGAAATACCATCTCTCATGAAGTTTTTGGCTTCTGCCATCCCAGTGTCACTTCTCTGAGGTGTACACAGAGGAGTTCCTGAGAAAGAGGCCAGCCTTGCATCTCCCTAGCCCTTACTTGTTTCAAACATGTAGCATTTCTACAGCCTAGACATGTGAGTCTCTTGCTAACAGGATGAGACAGAAGAGAAGGCAGAGAGATCCAAGTAGAGAAAGACAGAAGAGCCTGGCTGCCAAGGGCATCTGAATAGTTAGATCCAATTGCTGCTCCGGTTCAGGAAGATACGTGTCTCTCTTCAGATAAGAAAGCACCGTGAAAAAGGGAGACTTCAACTCCTGGCTGGTCACCAACCAGCCCACCTTCTGTGCCATTTCCTCACCTGGAAAGTACGATGACACTTGCTTTTCCTGTCTAGAAGGATTATAATGAGAGATCATGAGGGGAGGTATGGAATCCCGCCTTTAAAAACATAAAGCAGGATCAAGATATCAGTAATGATAGCAATTGTATTAGTTATTCGCAATCGTCCATTACAGCCAGTCATCCAGAATCTCGATAGTTCTCCAGGATTTGGCTATATTCCAATTTTGGATCAGTTCACCCCAAACCCCCTGCTGAAGGGTGAAGACTTGTCAGCCATGGGCAGGTCATTACTTCCCCCTGCCCTTTCTAGTTTCTGTTCTTCAGATCAGCTCAGGGTCTTTCCACCTGTTGTTCTCCCTGCCTGGTGTCCTCTCCTGCAGGCTGCCCCAGGGCCCATCCTTCTTCTCCCTCACTGCTCAGTTAGGATGGCACCTCACGAGTCGTTCTCTTGCTATCCCACAGAAAGCAACGCCTTCCCAGTCAGGTCCAACCCACGGCTCTGTTCTGTCTTCTTCATAGCACTAGCACTATAGGCACCCTGTGTATTTATGAATGCCCATGCGGGTGAGGGCTTTATGTTGTTTACCCCAGCAAGCGGAGCTTGTTGAATGAATACTCAACCTCTGCTCAGGAGAAGCCCGGAAAAACAACCATCTATTACAGCCAGCTCCAAATGAGCAGATGGTTTCCTGTATACAGAGGAGTAAGAGAGAGGGAGAGAGAGAATGAGAATCATCTGTCTAGGTCTTTTCTCTCGGTCCCTGCTTTCTCTAGAGGAGGTGGAAGGGTAACATTTTTCCCTTGGACGATCCGCCAGGCGCAGTCAAGGGATCACCTCTGACCTGCGAAAGGGGTTGGCCTGGGGTGGGTGGGTGGGTGGCAGTTGGATCGGGTTTGGGTCAGAGGCTCCCAGAGGTCGCGGTGGGAGGGGGGCGAGGGTGCAGGCGGGAGGGGGCCAGGCAGCAAGCGCGGGCGAGGGCGCGCCCCAGCCCACCCACTCGCGTGCCCATACTGGTATTATTCCCTATAAGGATCTGAACGGTCCGGGGCGGCCCCGCCCCGTCTCCCCGCGCCCCCGCCCCGCCCCCTTTTTGGAGGGCCGATGAGGTAATGCGGCTCTGCCATTGGTCGGAGGGGGCGGGCCCCGAACGCCCGAGGGGGGGTCCCCGGGGGCCCCGCGCTATATCACTGGGCCGCCGGGGCAGCAGCGCAGAGCGGGCAGCGGGCAGGCGGCGGGCGCTCGGACGGCTCCTCCTCCTCCTCCTCCTGCTCCTCCGGCTCCCGCTCCTTCCCCCGGAGGGTCCGCCTGCCTGCCTGCCGCGGAGTCGTGCGCCCGCGCCAGGCCACGCGCCGCGCCCCGTCCCGTCCCGCCGCGCACTCGGAGCGCCGCGCCCCGGAGGCCAGCCTCCCCGCACGGCCGGCCGGGCCAGCTCGGCTGCAGCAGCCCCGCCGGCGGCGCGCACGACAACTTTGGAAGGCGAGCGGCAGCCCGGGCAGCGGCAATGACTCCCTGGCTCGGGCTCGTCGTGCTCCTGGGCAGCTGGAGCCTGGGGGACTGGGGCGCCGAGGCGTGCACATGCTCGCCCAGCCACCCCCAGGACGCCTTCTGCAACTCCGACATCGGTAAGCGCTCCCGGCGCCCCGCCGAGCCGCGCGCTGCAGCCCGGACTGCGGCGCAGCCGGGCGGCGGGCGGGCCCCTCCCCTTCTCTGCCCCGGGACGGGGGCGAACGGGCGCGGGGCGGCGTGGCGAGACTCGGTGTCCGCGGGCGGGGGCTCCGGCGTAGCCGAGGGGGAAAGATGCCCTGCAGGGGACGCCACCGTGGCTGAGAACCCCTGGCAGCCTTGACCCTCCCTTGAGGGCGTGAGGTTCCTGTGGGTCCTTTTGACATCTGGACAACGTCCCCATTCACTGCTGGAGGAGGAAGGGCTGGGGGAGAAGCGTGGGGAGAGGGTTGTGACTACTTGGAATCAACTAAGGTGCCAGAACGTTGGATAGTTAAAAAGGAAAGAAAAAAGTTGCCAGCCCTCCTTGCGGGCAAAAGTTGCAGGAGCAACTTGGAGAATTCTGAGTTTGCATCACGTCCCGCGCCCGTAGCCGGTGAGATCCAACCCAGCTGCAGGCTTCCCAGGCAAGTGCTCACGGAGCTTCTCCGCCTGCCACGTTTGGGTGGATGCAACGGGAAAATCCAGGAGAAAGCTGTCGGGTGGACCCTCCCCCCTGGAGGAACTGTCTAGGAGAGTGTTGATAGCATGCAGAAGGTGGCGTGTGTGCGGGATCACTTATCACATAGCTGTGAAAATTCACAGGAAGGCTACTTTTTTTTTTCCTTGAATATGTGTGGGGAGGGGGAGAATGGGCAGTGGAAAATAGATTTGTCACCTAAAGGACAAAGCTGCAAAGGGTCACATCATGGTGAAAGTCTGAAACTGGACTTAGTGTCTTGGCTACAGAGACCCCTGAAGAAGCAGAACCCATTAGTATGAAGGGTCTGGAGAGTGTCCTGGGAGACTCATTTGGGAGTGTTCCGGACACTTGTGTTTGGATGGCCCTGAGGTGGAGTGGCAGCTGGAAAACATCACCCCCCTCCTTTCCAGCTCATAAAGCATGCAAGTCCAGTGGCCCTGCTGTGTGTGTGTGTGTGTGTGTGTGTGTGTGTGTGTGCGCGCACGCGTGCACGCGTGTGCGCCTGAGCGCCGGGCGGGACAGTCTCACTACCCTCTGCCTGTGTCGATTCAGAGGTGAAGAATGGAGCGTGTGTGTTTTAAGTACAGTCATAAAGAAAAGGAAATTTTCCGCTGGGTCTTGGGTGGGGGAGCCACCAGTGTGTTGCGGTGAGGAGGGGAAGGAGGCAGGAGCTTGGCAAAGACGGCGGCAGGGTAGGGAGGGGCACTGCCGGTGGCCAGTTCGAGCCTAGAAGTCAGAGAGCTGGTGTGCTGACCAGAAGGTCAGTCCAGTTGGCAGCCGAGGGTGTTTGTGTGACCTGGGGTCACCCTTGTTAGAGGTTTCCGGGGGCACATGTGGGGCACCCTTCCTTCTCCCAGGGGAACCTGGCTGGCCCTTGGGTTTGTGGATTGCTTGGAAGAGACTTTGGGGCTGCCCAAGGCCTGGAAAGGTTTTTCTTCCGCCTCCCCTGATCGCCTCCACCCAAATTCCACTTGGCCTTTATCTCCTCACCCAAGTTGGCGACATTCCCACCTGATGAGTGTGGGGAGTTCTGTTTCTACATTCTGGTTTTGCTCAGTGAGGCACACACGCTGGGGCCAGGAGGCCAGCAGGTGCAGCCAGGGTGTGCGGACTTACAGCCCAGTCCCTTTCTGCTTCAGATGGGCTGGGTGTGCTCCCTTGGGTGCTTTGGTATGCGGTCCCTCCCCCTGCCCTTTGCTTTGGGGTTTCTGCCCTGGAAATTCACCAGGGAAATGTGACAACAGGGATGAGTAGATCCTGCTTCCAGTGGAGGGCCCTCCTTGACTCTGTTTACTGCTTAAGTTTCCTGCCGGGGGTTCTCAGTTGATGCAGAAAGTTTCTCACGTTTCTATGAATTGATTCAAGAAATAGCTCCACTTCCCCCTCCTCTTAATAAACTGCCCGGGAAAAAAAAAACCAAACACCTAAGTTACCAGGAAGTATCCAAAGACAAGAACATTGTGGTGGCAAAAATAAAAAAGAAATGAAAAATCTTCGATGTTCTGGCATGGATCCAAAAGTGTTCTGCCTGGGTTTGGTGCACTGCACTAGTGGCAGGGATGAGATAATGCTTTTAAAATGGGAGGTGTGGGTGTGGGCGGCCTGCCTGCTGACCTCCCACCGCCTTGCAGAGCACCCTGCTGGCATCCAGTGGATGACTCCCAGGTTTCCTTGCTCAGAGCCTTTCTGTTTTCCAGTCTGGGCTGAAGCTCTATCCATTCTCTCCCTGAACAAAATACATAGGAAACTCCCCATTCCCCTAACCCCCACAGCCCCACCCATCGAAACTGCAGCCCACTAAAGGTGCTCCCGCCAGCCCACCAGCTTCCTCTTCCAGAACCTTCCTGGTTGTTTCCTCTTTGTGGCTTGGTGCCATGTTGCCCAGCGTAAGGCACAGCATGCCTGAGTGGCCCTCTCCGTGGGCTCCCCTCTCCTCATCCACAGGTGTCTTTTTTTGTCGCCCCCCCTCCCCACCAAAGCCCTGGGACCTGGCAGAGCATTCTGGGTGAGGAGGAGTTAAAAGGTGTTTCTATGGCAACCCAGGGCTCTGCACCCTATCGAAGTGTTTAGGAGAAGAATAAACTACATGCCGGCTTATAAGACACACTGTGGGGGAAAGAAAGGGACTTGGCAGCAAGCAGGATGTCTGTATCCCCCCCACCCCCCCACCAGTCACTGCTCCTGAAACTCCTGACAAAACCTTGACTCCAGAGGAGGAAAGGGAGGGGGCCGGGAATGGAGAAGGTGGCCTTGGCCCGGCAGATTCTGTGCTGGCAGCTCTGTCCAGCTCAGGAAGGGCTGGGCAGTGCCAAGCACTTTCTGAAAATTGGTGTGTGTGTGTGTGTGTGTGTGTGTGTGTGTGTGTGTAGTTTCTGCAAAGGTCGCCGAGTGTTGGAGGGCCAGGGAGAGAGAATTCCGCTTCACAACACCAAGCCCCTCCCTCAGGTTCTCCTTACAAGGGAGGAGAGGGGCTGTGGGATGGGGTGTTCAGGGTGTCCCTGAGCCTGTCGGGAATTTGAGTGGGAGGCTCAGCTTGGGGGCCAGCTGCCAGCCCTGGAGGATGGCCCCTGGATATCTCCAAATTGTTTGGACAGGGGCCATTGCCAGCAGATTCTTTCAGTATCAGATCTGAGGTTGTTGTTTTAGCAAAGAAGCCATTTTCAGAGAAACCAGATCCCTTCCCTCTTGCTCTCACACACAATTACACCTCAACACTGGGCTTTGCAACTTAAGGGAAATAAAAATCAGACTTTGGAGAGATACCAGCCTCTTGGTGGGGCAAAGTCTGGGGGACCCAGGCTCTGGGCATCTTGGGAACCGTGGAAAGAGGAGAGCTGCTATGGGGCTGTTGGAGGGAGGGGGCATCTCTCAGACCTCTCCTGGATGCAAGCACTTCACAGATGTTGTCTCTTTCACCGCCCACCCCCCAGCGACCTTAAGAGTAGGTACTGCACCCATTTTTCAGATGCAGCACACTGAGGTTAAGAGGTAGTGCTTGCCCAAGGCCACCCAGCTACTAAATGGGAAAACCAAAATGTATTCGTATGTTACGTCATTCTTCAAAAACATTTCCACTCTCATTGACCTGTGATATCCTAAGGCAGGTGACCTGGAGATGGACTGGATGGGTCACATTTGGAGAATGCTTTACTTCTGGATTTGGGAAGTTTTTCTTACAAATATGAAGACTGCCAAAATGGCCAGAGTTTTTAATTCAACATCATCTTTAGGGAGGAAGAACGTATTATTTTCAGGTATAATAGAGAAAAACAAAGGGAAATTTCTAATGTTCTCTGGCGATCAGAACTGGAAAAGGCACTCAAAACCATCAAGCCACAGTAAAAATTAAGTGACTCGGTTTATCTCACTTAGGCCTGGGAAGAAGTAAGACTAACAGAAACAAGACATCTCGGGGCTTCAAGACTCTTCCTGGTCTAGGTGGGGCTGAGCGGGGGCTCCCTATGGGAGGCGTCAAGTCTGCCGTGGGGTAGGAGGGAAGCCAGCGAGGGAGTCAGGAGACTGGATCCTGGCTGGAGAAGGTGCCCCTCTGACAGTCCGGTGTCCCTTTCACAGTCTCTGGATAGATAAGGCTAGAAAAGTGGTCATGGAAGTGGCTTGGGTGGAGGGATTTTTGTTTGTTTTGCAGGAACAGCAGGAACCATTCAGCTCCACTGCTGAATAGCACATTCCAACAGGTTCATTAATTAAAAACAAAAACAACAACACAATTCTCCATTGCGCTTGGCTTTTACCATTCCAGCCAGTATGGACAAGGAGGCCCCTTCTTCTAGCCTTTGTCATAGTCAACTCCTGGGTGGCCTCAAGAGGCAGTGTGGGGTGGTGGAAAGGCCAGGGGGAGGGTGAGCCTGAGCCTCATGCCTTCCTCTGGGGCTCTCTGGCTATGTGTGCTTAGTATGTTACTGGCCATCTTTAAGCTCTAGTTTCCTTATTTATAAAAGGGCACTAATAATTGGTACCACCTTGGCCCTTTAATACCTACACTCTTCAAGTTACAAGTATCCTATGAATACATTCTATGCCCATGTATGCAAGTATCTGTGTGTGTATCCGTATCCATATCCATCCATCCATCCGTATTTATCTAAAATCAGTCCCTTTTGATCCCTGCATCTAATTCTAGTTCCTTCTTCAAATCCTTTCCTCTCTATTCATGTACATACATAGGTACCCATAGCAAATGTATGGTAATTATTTTCCCTTAGAACTTGAATGGTAGAACACTATAAATAGTAGGATACTCTCTCTATAATCTTTTTTCATTCAATAATGTATATTACAGATCTTTCTCAGTTAATATGCATAGTCATACATATAGATCCACTTCATTCCTTTTACGTATAGTATTCCGTAGGGTTGCAGTTTTTAGAAACTAATAATTATAGAGTGATTACTATGTGCCAGGCACCATGATAAGTCACTAACATGCATTAACTCATTTTTTTTTTTTTTTCTGAGTTGGAGTCTCACTCTGTCGCCCAGACTGGAGTGCAGTGGCATGCTCCTGGCCACCGCAGCCTCAACCTGCTGGGCTCCGGCGATCCTTCCGTCTCAGCCTTCCAAGTAGCTGGAACTACAGGTGTGTGCTACCACACACGGCTAGTTTTTGATTTATTGTAGAGACGAGGTCTCGCCAAGTTGCCTGGGAGGGTCTCAAACCTGCGGGCTCAGGCAATCCACTCGCCTTAGCCTCCCAAAGTGCTGGGATTATAGGCTGAGTCACCGAGACCGGCCGCATTAACTCATTTAATTATCTCAACAGTTTTTTGAGGCATGTGTGCTATTATCATCTCCATTTTACAGCTGAGGAAACAGAGACTTAGAAAAATTAGGTAACTTGTTCAAGGTTATACAGCGGGCAAGTAATAGAGCCTGTATTTAAACTCTTGCAACCTGGCTCTAAAATATATTCAATTACTATACTATATATTGCACTATGCTATATTATATATTACATATATACTATGTACTGATATATTACTGATATAATATTCCTGTAGCTGTATAATTTATTTAGCCAGTCCCCCATTGATGGATATCTAAGTCTAACAACTTTTCATCGTTACAAAGAGTGCTGCAACAAATAGTTGCTGTATAATCCTCTTGTTCATGGGTATGCATATTTGTCTATGGCAAATATACAATTGGAGTTACTGGACATAGGACATGTGCATTTTCCATCTTAAGGGTTCTTGCCAATTTGCCCTCCAGAGTGGCTGTTGACACATTCTTTTCAAATGGGCAGAATGAAGGGATGGAGAAACTATGGCAGCCCTGTGCTTGAGATACTTCTCTCTTAAATGGGAAAACAACATATCATTTTTATTGACTTTCTGGGTTTTTTTTTTCTCTTTTTGCTTACCCTTTGTCTCTTTAAAAGGGAGCAAAATTGGCCAGGCGTGGTGGCTCAAGCCCGTAATCCTAGCACTTTGGGAGGCCGAGGCGAGAGGATTGCCTGAGCTTGCAGGTTCATGACCAGCCTGGGCAACATGATAAGATCCCGTCTCTACAATAAAATTAAAAAATTAGCCGGGTGTGGCAGCGCGCGCCTGTAGTTCCAGCTACTTGAGATGCTGAGGCAGAGGGATTGCCAGAGCCCAGCAGGTCGAGGCTGCGGCAGCTGTGAGCGTGCCACTGCACTCCAGCCTGGGCAACAGAATGAGACTCCCACTCAAAAAGAAAAAGAAAAGAAAAGAAAAGAAAGGGAGCAAAATTAGGGCCACCAAGACCAAGTTAATGGGAGCCTTTTCATAGGGAGAGAGGGTTGGGGGGTCAGGAAAGCTATGGCCTTGACTTGTTCAGTGTTGGAGACATTCAGTTGAAGATGGTTTTATTTTTTTGCTTTCATGATAAGCAGTGGACCTATTACACCAAGTCGTTTGACTCTGAGGACATTCTTTTCAAATGGGTAACACGAAGGGACGCAGGAACTATGGCAGGACATGCAAAGGCATGTGTGACTGTCTTTTATACACACGTGTTTCGCTTTCTGACTTAAAACTGTCCCCTGGCCAGGTTCACGGTGGCTGCAAGGGGACTCGCCATTCTGTCCCCTTGTTGTTGCATCTGGATGGTGTTGGGATGGGAGGGGTGGGATGGGCATGAGGAGGAGGATGGACTGCCCAGAGGGGGCCGGTGGACCCCAAACAAGAAAAGACACTGGGGTCTCGTCATCATGGGAGCTAGAAGGACTGCCTTAAGAGAGAATTCCTGTTCTGATGAAAGCGCTTCAGTCCACTCTTGGAATAAAGTGTCAGAAAGTGACTTTTACAAGCGCCAGTGTGGACCCTGCCCACTTCTTCATCATTGTCTCATCGCTGGCCCACCCTGCTCCAGCCATTCATTCTCTCTGGCTCGTGGCCCACAGTGCCACCTCGGTGTGATCATCCCTCATTAATTTCTCATTCTCTAGGTCTCATCTGATCCCATGTCCCTGACTACTCTCTAGCACTGATGCAGACGGACAGTCACACACCTTGCCTACATTTTATGCATGCTTCAAAACACCATCTCTAGTAAAAGCCAAATTCTCCAAAGCTGCATGGGAATTCCCTAAAGGGCGTTGTTCCTGGACTGGGAGAGGGCACTTAGGACCGTGTGACCCTCAGAAGGACAAAGCTAACCCCTCAGAGAGGGCAGGCACCGGTCACAATGTCTGCTTTACTTGATAAGTGTAGGCCCATCTTCTGGTGGATGTGACGGTCCGGGAGAAAAATGTGGAGATTTCAAAATGTCCCCCCAGCCACAGATCACCTAAAGTCATGCTTAATCACCTTTCATAGTCAATGTGGGGCACTTCCTGTGTGCCGGACACTGTAACAAGCTCCTTATTTTCATATTCCCTCATCCCGTGTGGCAGGGACTACCTTTCCCAGCTGCCTGAGGAGTTGGGGCTGGAGAGGTCCAATCACTGGCCCAAGGTCACACTGCTCTCAACCTACACTTGGTTAGTCTGGCCCCAGAACTTGTGTTCCTTTCCATCTCTCGTGTGAACCAAGTGCTGGGACTCTTCAGCCTCAGCAAGATTCCACCGCTTTTGCAAGTTCCATGGGTCTTCTCACTGTTGGGGGCCCCTCAGTTTGCTCATCTTTGACTTTCTTCCTAGACAGCTTCTCCCGTCTCAGCCTTCTCCACCGCCCCTAAGAGTTTGAGGATTCTGACAAAAACCAAGCCATACGCCCTCTGATTCTTAACCCAGGGCTCAGTGGTTCTCAGTCTTTTCGGCCCCAAGGAATAGTTTGTTAAATTAATTTTCCCTTCAATACATTCCTTGTTTGGAAAAATTATCCATCACAATTTTGTGTGTTTGGTGTGATTTTTCCGTTAAAAACCAAATTAAAATATAAAGAGAATTGCCGATACTAGCCAGTCATTATTCTGACATAATCAGCTAATATACGAATTAATTGCAGCCCAAAGCAAGGATGGGTGCTTTTGTGAGGCTGGGAAACTTTCTGATGGGCTCCTGGATGGCGGTACTGTGTGATTGGGGTTGGCTTCTGAAGGGCTGAGAGTCCCTCGTGGACTCCTTCACCCCCTCTAGAGAATGGGGCTTAGTGTCACACCATTTTTACACCTCTCTTCCATGGGGCAGGGCCCAGGGATGCACCGTCATTGCTGTTTCTCCATGTTACCCACAGTGCTGCCAGCCAATCCTGCAGAGGTGGCAGGTAACTGATGTGTCCTGGTTGAGGTACACACACTTTCAGAGGAGATATGGGTTCAAGTCTTTGTTTTCCTGTGTTTATTTCTGGCAGACAGGAGCACACCAATTATTGATTCTAGCTACTGAGACTCACAAAATAGCTTTTGACAAGTGTTTTTTCTCCAGCTATCATGGAACTAAGGGGTCTTTTTACTTGGTTTCTAAAAAATTAGTGTCTGGATCGGCAGAAGGGCCCTGGAGAACTTTTCCTGACACATTTAGAAGCCACCCATGTGGCTGGGATGGCTTCACTGTCACAGAAGGGACGGGCCACACTACCCAACACCCAGGTCTGATTTATACCCACATAAACTTGATCACCTAATGGTGGCATTCACGGCTTGAAGACGAGAAGTTTTAAGTATTCCCGGACCTGGAGCCACCTGGCTTTTGCCAGGGATGGGGAAGGGAAGGACATAATTTGGAGGACATAATCTGAGGAGAGCCCAAGGTAAAGTTCAGCTGGTAGAAAAACAGAGCCCTGGGATGATGGGGGATGGGGCAGCAGAGAGGGAAAATCCTGGCAGTCCAAGCCTCCAAGAGCCATTCCGGAACCAAAGACCTTAAATATGACATGACAATTATCCCCTCCCCCTCTGCTCAACTTTGATCCCTCTCGGAATGAGGGCGCCAGGCATAGGATAGCCCAGCTGCCAGCAGAGAAGGGCTGTTTCATTCTGAAACCTCAGGGATCCTGCAATCCCCGGATTAGCATGTGGGGAAAGTGAGCCTGGCAACTGGGGTCAAGCTTCATGAAGACTCGGTTTCGTGACTTCAAGTGTTAGGCTCAAGTGTTTGTGTTTCATCCGTTAGAAAGGGCCCCCCTTTGACCTAGACATTATCATTGTGAGTAGACTCACAGCCTTTTCGATTTGGAAACAGAGTAGCTCTTGTGAGCTCTGCTGCTCACAAGCTTGGACAGATCCTTTGGCCTCAGTTTCCTCATCTGTAAAATGGGGGAAATGCTAGTATGTATCACGTGGGGTTGAGGATTAAGTGAAATAATTCATGGAAATGTTTAGTACAGAATCTGCCACAGGGTAAAAGCTCAATAAGCACTGACTTTTAAAAGTAGTCATGTTATTGTAGTATATGGCAGACTCGATTCTCACTTTATTTCCAATGAAGAAAAGGGGCTCTGAGGGGTGATGTGACATTTTCCAAGGTCACATGCAGAGAGCTGGATTTCAAAATCATGGTTGTTTGACCTCCCCCCCCCCAACTCTTTCCACTTTGTTACACTGCTTCCTATGGGAACAGAGAAACAACAAAATTCCCTACTCTGTTATCACGGCTCTTCACATTTTAGACTTTTTTTTTGTTTTGAGAGAGAGGGTCTTACTCTGTTGCCCAGAGTGGAGTGCAGTGGCATGGTCCTGTCTCACTGCAGCCTTGACTTCCTAGGTTCAAACAATTCTTCCTCCTCAGCCTCCCGAGCAGCTGGAACTAAAGGCGGGTACCACCACCACTGGCTACTTTTCTGTGTTTTTCATAGAGACAAGGTCTCACTATGTTGCCCAGGCTGGTCTTGTACTCCTGGTCTCAAGCGATTCTCCCACCTCGGCCTCTCAAAGTGCTAGGATTACAGGCATGAGCCACCGTGCCTGGCTCAC
>CAUYQG010003519.1:0-15938 GCA_963574415.1 Tarsius wallacei
TGCCTGAGCCTGCGGGTTCGAGACCTGCCTGGACAACTTGGCGAGACCTCATCTCTACAGTAAATCAAAAAATTAGCCGGGTGTGGTAGCGCACACCTGTAGTTCCAGCTACCGGGAAGGCTGAGGCGGAAGGATCGCCGGTGCCCAGCAGGTCGTGGCTGCGGTGGCCGGGAGCGGCCACTGCACTCCAGTCTGGGTGACGGAGTGAGACTCCAACTCAAAAAACAAAAAACAAAAAAAGATTAAAAAGGGGATTCTTAACATTATGTCTTTGTTGCATCCATCGTTTTCCTTAAAGATTTCCCATGCAGAAGACTGTTCTTCAGTGTCTGGAGAACCAAATAAACAATCCATATATTTTGAGGTTGTTAGAGACAAAAACAATCATTTCATTTACCAGTGAGACTCCACAGTGCACAGAAGGCCATTTGCTTATATGTTTCCCAAAGGTTCATTCTTTTCCTTTGGTTCAACTGTTAGGTGACAATGGCAATACTTTAAAATATTCTATCCAAGAATGAATCTATCGACATCAAAGAAAGCTGTGTATTACACACAGTAAGACTGCTTGACAAAAAAGAATGATGGAAAAGAACATCTATCCTGATACAGAACAAAACCTCCTAGCTATGCTTAAAATATTAAAACCTGGTTTGCAGCAGCTTCTGTCCCTGTGAAAACAGAGAAAGATGGTGAACGCGTAGCGCTGGAATCGGGTTCTGGATGCCATAGTAACAGCATCTTCAGTGATGACATTATGTACCACCTGGTGCCCTCCTGACTAAATTGCAGTGTTATGTCTCAGTATTCACCAAGGTGGGACAAAGCCTAGGCATAAAACAGAACAATCACATTAAAGCAACAATTCACCTACAGGTTGGAGTAGGATGCATCAATTGTTTTTCATTTTCCTAATAATGTCCTTTGTGCTACCAGGTGTTAGCACCATAGCAAGATTTATGAGCAGAGCCAAAATTCAAAGCTTTCTAAAAGAAAACAGAAAACTATAAGCTTGTAAGTCACAAATCTACATGAAAGACTTGACTGAAACCTAATTACTTCAGTCAGAAACTCTTGCCAAGCTTTTAGTCGATTTAAACAACAGAGGTGCTAAAGCAGGGGCTGAATAACCACCCTGGAGAAACATGGAGGAGGACCGGATAAGACTTCGGACTAGATGAAGGGCCCCAGCCTATCGGTTCAGGGCCCATTCGGAAACAGGCTACAGAGCAGGAGGAGAGTAGGAGGCTTCATCTGTATTTACAACCGTTCCCCATCACTCACGTTATTGCCCGAGTCCCATCTCCCGTCAGATCAACACTGAAAAGCCTGCTTCCATTTCCAACATCCTATCTTTGTGAAGCAGGGACCAGTTTTGTGGAAGACAATTTTCCCACGGACCAGAAGTGTGGGGGAATCAGCAGTAACAGCAACCACAAGGAGATTACTAAAATGAATGAACGTAAACAAAACACCTCAGGTGTCACTATCTCCCATCACTCCCAGATGAGACCATCTAGTTGCAGGAAAACAAACTCAGGGTTCCCACTGATTCTGCATTATGGTGAGTTGTATAATTATTTAATTATATATTACATGTAATAATAATAGAAATAAGCCGGGCTCGGTGGCTCAGCCTGTAATCCCTCGCTTGGGGAGGCTGAGGTGAGTGAATTGCCTGAGCCCCCGGGTTCGAGACCCGCCTGGGCAACTTGGCGAGACCTCATCTTACAATAAATCAAAAATTAGCCAGGCATGGTAGCGCGCGCCTGTAGTTCCAGCTACTTGGAAGGCTGAGGCGGAAGGATTGCCGGCCCAGCAGGGCAAGGCTGCGGTGGCTAGGAGCGGCCACTGCACTCCAGTCTGGGCGACAGAGTGAGACTCCAACTCAAAAAACAAAAACAACCCCAAAAATAATAATAATAATAATAATAGAAATAAAGTGCACAAATGTAATGTTCTTGAATCATCTCAAAACCATCTCTACTCCCCCCGCCCCACCCCGCCACCCGCCAGTCTGTAGAAAAAATGTATTTCACAAAACCAGTCCCTGATGCCAAAAAGGTTGAGGACCGCTAGACTAGGTGACCTATCAGAACCCTTCCCAAGTTAAAATGTAATGCACACAGTCACAATGTTTCACAATCTGCTAAATAAGGTAACAGAAACTTTCCACCTACCCTTCAAAATGATCCATGTTATGGTTTTGTAAACTTATTTAAATAGACAAACTTTTATCCAATTATGAGCTCCAATTCATTCCGAAACATACCACTATCATTCAATAAGCATCTATTTATTGAGAATTTGTTCCCTGTGTAGCACTCAAGTACTGTGAAAGATAAATCTCATTATTATTCACCAAATCTTTCTGGCTCTCTGCTTTCAGAATATCTCATGATTATACTTTCTGTCCATTTTTGAAGTTTAGCATGGACTTGTTTAGCCAATGGGATGTGAGTAAAATGAAAATGCATTACTTCCAAGCAGAAGCTTTAAAAGTCAGTGTGCCAGCTGGGCACGGTGGCTCACACCTGTAATCCCAGCACTTTTGGGAGGTGGAGGTGAGAGGATTGCCTGAGTCCAGAGGTTCAAGACCAGCTTGGGCAACTTGATGAGACCTCATCTCTAGAATAAATCAAAAAATTAGCTGGGTGTGGTGGTGCACACCTATAGCTTCAGCTACTTGAAGGTGGAAGGATCGTCTGAGCCCAGCAGATCGAGGCTGCGGTGGCCGTGAGTGTGCCACTACACTCCTGCCTGGGAGACAGAGTGAGACTCCAACTCAAAAAAAAAAAAAAAGTTAGTGTGCCATGTTCCCTCCCCACTGCTTCTGTATTCATGGAAGTACATGTTGAAATAAAGTCTCCATCACCCTGGGTCCTTAAGTTACTCCACTGAGCAACCCCTCTGCTGACCCATGTTAGACATGAAATCCAAGAAAGAAATAAACTTCTATGTTAAGTAACAAAAATTAGGATTGTTTATTGCCACAGTATAATCTAGCCTTTCCCATCTGGTAAGAAAAAAGATAATACCACTTTAGAGCACTATGTGCATGGCACATTATATAGCATCACAACTGGTCTTCACCACAATCCCATGATGAAGGCACCTTTACTTTCATGTAACAAAGAAGAAAATTGTATATCAGAGAGATTAAGTAACTGTACAAGACGAAACAGCAGAAAATTGGCAGCCTCAAGTCAAAATAAATTCTTGAATCCGTGCTCTTTTTACCACCTGTGCAATGTGCTCTTGAGGAAATTAGATTCTAGACAAACTAAGTTGAAAAAGATGAAACACAGTAATTCTGAGACAAAGCAAGTATGCAATGTGCATAACAGACTAGGTTAAAAAAAATCTTTGCTGAAATACTAATAGAAAAGGATCAATTCAGACCAAATTTAATCAGTAATAGTAATGCAAATGGGTCTAAGCCAGGTCTATTTGATTTAGTGGAATTCTGATGAACAGAAAGGATGGGGAAAGTGACAGAGGCTGAAGGCACCACACAAGCAAATAGAGACAGGGAGGAAAGGACGAGAAGACAAGTGCAGCTGTAACAAAGGATCCTTGTAGGAAAGAATGGAGACGGTAATAAGTGAGCTATGGATTTTTCCGATGGAACTAATTCTAAAATATAGGAATGTCATAAAATTCCAATCAGCTCTAGAGAAACACATTGAGAAATGCACTTAGGTTGATTGTAAACAGATTTGAAAACATTACAATCTACATGCAGATCCTGTAGGACCATAATGTTTTACCTTGGGATTGGAATTTACTATTCTGCTACATCTTAAATTTAATTGTAAATCTTCCTCAGTGAAGCACACATCAAGGGACCCCCTAGGTCAATAAGATAGAAAGGGATCACCATACAGTAGCAAAAGCAGGTGAATAACTCCATCCTCAACTGGGGGCCATTGTCATCATCAGAATGTCCGTCAACCTTAGCCCCAAAGTTTACAGCTTGAACTCTCACTGTTTGTAGTCTATTTGGAGTGAATAACAGGAAGCTGAATTATTTTAAATAGAAGGAAGATAGATTAGAATATTGGGGGGGAAACGGGTTCATGAGTATGCCTAATGAATGACAGATATTGGATAAATGGCCTTCCAGTAATAAGAAACTCCATAGACAGGGAGGCAAGAATGTACAGAGCATGTTTTGGGGTTTTTTGGTTGGTTTGTTGCTGCTGTTGTTTTTGTTTGTCTGGGAGTTTTTTTGTTTGTTTTTTGAGCTAGGGTCTCACTCTGTCACTTAGGCTAGAGTGCAGTGGCATGATCACAGTTCACCACAACCTCAACCTCCTGGGCTCAGGTGATCCTTCCACTTCATCCCCTCAAATAACTGGGACCACAGGTGCATACCACCATGCCCAGCTTATTTTTTTATTTCTTTATAGAGATGAGGTCTTGCATGATCCCTAGGCTAGTCTCAAACTCCTGGGTTCAAGCAATCCTCCCACCTCAGCCACTTACTCTGGGATTAAGGCATGAGCCACCATGCCCAGCCTAGAGCATGGTTAAATTGTAGCAAAGATTACGAAAGGCCAGATAGAAGAAAAAACAGAAAATTGTCTGGCAAATATGCGTTTGTAAAAAAAATCAGCCAAGTAACCAATCAATAAATTAATGTGTTAGAATTAGAATCAGATCGTGGATAAATTTAAAACCTAAAGAAGATGTCCCAGAGGTATGGGGAGGCACCAGAGGCTTTTGAACAGAAGAGTAATATAATTTAATTTACTTATTTTTATTTATTACATTTGCATAATCTGTTCTTTTTATGTTCCCTACAGTGTTGAAAATTGGTGAAAATACTGAGAGGCAATTGTTTTCGAGTTTTTTCCTTAACTTAAACAATGCCAAAATGTTTTGAATGGAAATAGCTTTTTTCTTATAAATGTGCTTAAAAAGCAGTTCCTATATTTAGAAAACATAACTTTTAAATCCAAGAAGACACCAAAAAATGGAAAAAGATTCCATGCTCATGGTTAGGAAGAATCAACATTAAGATGTCCATCCTAGACGGGCTCGGTGGCTCAGCCTGTAATCCCGCACCTTTGGGAGGCTGAGGTGAGTGGATTGCCTGAGCCCAGGGGTTCGAGACCCTCCTGGGCAGGCGAGACCTCATCTCTACAATAAATCAAAAAATTAGCCGGGTGTGGTAGTGCGTGCTTGTAGTTCCAGCTACTTGGAAGGCTGAGGCGGAAGGATCGCCGGAGCCCAGCAGGTCGAGGCTGCGGTGGCCGGGAGCAGCCACTGCGCTCCAGCCTGGGTGACAGAGTGAGACTCCAACTCAAAAAAAAGATATCCATCCTACCAAAGGCAATCTACAGAGTCAACAAAATACCCATTAAATTACCAACATTCTTCTCAGACCTGGAAATGACAATACAGAAATTCATGTGGAAACATAAACAACCACAAATAGCCAAAACAATCCTTAGCAAAAGAAACAAAGCAGGAAGTATCACACTTCTAGACTTCAAACTCTACTGTAAGGCCACAATAATCAAAACAGCCTGGTATTGGTACAAGAACAGGCATATGGACCAAAGGAACAGGATACATATCCCAGAAGCAAAGCCTCAATTTCTCAACCAACTCATCTTTGACAAAGCCTCCAACAGCAACCGCTGAGGAGAGGAGAACCTATTCAGTAAATGGTGCTGGGAAAACTGCAGATCACATGCAGAAGATTGAAACAGGACCCCTACCTATCACCATACACAAAAATTAACTCCAAATGGATCAAAGACCTAAATGCAAAACCTCAAACTATAAAAATCTTAGAAAATGCAGGAGACACTCTTATGGAAAATGGAACTGGCAACCAATTCCTGATCAAAAACCCAAATGCCCATGCCATAAGAGATAAGATAGACAAATGGGACCTCATCAAACTGACGAGCTCCTGCAAAGCAAAAGAAACCATCAAGAGAATGGGGAGACCCAAGGAACAGGAAAAAATATTTACCAACTGTATATCTGACAAAGGCCTAACATCTAGGATCTACAAGGAACTCAGATGTGCTGAAAGGAAAAAAGTAAACAGCCCCATTAAAAAGTGGGCAAAAGGCCGGGCTCAATGGCTCAGCCTGTAATCCCACACTTTGGGAGGCCGAGGTGAGTGGATTGCCTGAGCCAGCGGGTTCGAGACCCGCCTGGGTAACTTGGTGAGACCTCATCTCTACAATAAATTTTTTTTTTTAATTAGCCAGGCGTGGTAGCACTCACCTGTAGTTCCAGCTACTTGGAAGGCTGAGGTGGAAGGATCACCGGAGCCCAGCAGGTCGAGCGGCCATTGCACTCCAGTCTGGGCGACAGAGTGAGACTCCAACTCAAAAAAAAATTAAAATAAATTTTAAAAAGTGGGCAAAAGACATGAATAGACACTTCTCAAAAGATATACGGGCAGCCAACAGACACACAAAAAAGTGCTCAGCTTCACTCATTATCAGAAAAATGCAAATCAAAACCACATTGAGATACCACCTAACCCCAGTATGAATGGCCATCATTAATAAAATAAACAATAACAGATGCTGGCAAGAATATGGGAAAAAAGGAACGCTTCTACACTGCTAGTGGGAATGCAAACTAGTGCAACCTCTTTGGAAGACAGTGTGGTGACTTCTGAAAGAACTAGAAATTGACCTTCCATATGACCCAGCAATCCCCCTACTGGGAATATACCCAGAGGAACTCAAGTCATTCTATCAAAAAAGATATCTGCACACACCTGTTTATTGCAGCTCTGTTCACAATAGCAAAAACATGTAACCCAACCATGCTGCCCATCAAAGCTAAACTGGATTTTTTAAAATGTGGTACATATACACGATGGAATATTATACAGCCATAAAGAAGAACAAACATGTGGACTTCACAGCAACTTGGATGGACTTCAAGTCTATCATACTCAGTGATCTGTCACAGAAACAAAGAACAGAGTACTATATGTTCTCATTCATAAGTGGACCTTGAGCAATTATCATAATACTATAAGAAAGGGATTGGCAGTAGTAGGAAATTGCCAGCGGAGGAGGCGTGGGATAGGCAATTGAGAGAAACTACCAGGGGAGAGAGGGGCACACCTCATCAACAAGGGTACCTGCATAATGAACATTTGTATACCTAACGCTGAATTGTACCCCATGTCTTTAAAATATAAAAAAGTAACTTTTATGAGTATATACCTAAGCATAGAAAAAGAAAAAATATTAAATATATATTTATGTTATATATTTATGTTTATATTTATGGTGTGTATCCTTGACCTTCTGGGCTCAGGCAATCCTCCTGCCTCAGCCTCCTGAGGAGTTGGGACTACAAACACATACCATCATGTTTAGTTAATACTTTGATTTTTATAGAGGCAATGTCCCACTATGTTGCTTAGGCTGGTCTGGAACTCCTGGGCTCACACAATCCTCTCTCCTTGGCTTCCCAAAGTGCTAAGATTACAGGCATGAGCCACCATGCCCAGCAATAAAATTAAATTTGAAAAAAGAAATGTAACTTTTAAAAAGCTCCCATTCACAATAGTAAACAAGAATAACAATAGCTCTATAATACCTCCAAATAAAACGAACAAAAGAAATGTAAAAGTAACACAGATAATGAATTAAATCCCAATAAAGCTCTTACCAAAAAAAAATTAATACATACATATGTCCTTCAAGACGTTTTAAATAAAATGGAATTATACTATGCACACCATTATGAAATCTGCATTTTTGGTTTGTCATGATACTAAGAATATTTTTCCAAGTCAATGAATATCAAAAATCATATTAATGGTAAAATAGTATTTCTTGAAATGAATATACAAAAACTTATCATATCTACTGCTGGGCAATTATAGCATTTTCAAATGTTCTATGTTAAAAACATTGATGCAAGAATATTATCATATTATTTCTATTGGATAGAATTCTAGAAGAAAAATTCTGGATCAAAGGAAATATACATGTTTTAATCTTCCTGCTATGAAAAAACTTACAGCAATTTAAATTCTGAAGATTTCCCTTATTCATATCTTTATCTACATTGGAAATTATAATTTTATATCCTTGCCAAGTAAAAATCAGTACCTCATGGTAATCATAAATTGCATCTCCTTAATTACTGGTGCATTTCAACAATTTGTTATACATGTACTCACAGTATAAATTTTTAATTGCTATTTATATTCTTTGCCCATTTTCCTGTTGATATATTTGTTCAAGTGTTTTTGAAAGATAACTGTAGCTAGGATATTCTAAATAGATTGAGGCATGTGTGCTGTCTGAATGCAGTTGCAGGAAGATAAGATTTCAGAACATAAATCTTCATTTTATTTGTATTGCTATAAACTATGTGTTGTTTTGTTTAGATCTAGAGTGATGTTATAGTCAAAAGAAGAATATAACCAAAGTAATTTCAATGTTTAACCCAATGTAGTCAATAATCATGATCCATGTGGGTAAAATCATTTCAATTTTTAATCCAAGTTCTTACTTCTCCTATCTCTTGAATGCTATAAAAGAAAAAGGATACACACAGTGCCTAATAACACTTGTTGGAAATTCTCCTTTTCCTCTCCCACCCATGCTCTCACCTGAGTGCCTCTTAGGCCTACTCCTCTCTTCAAAACCACCTAAAAATTCCTTCTAGGCTAGACGCAGTGGCTCACGCCTGTAAACTCAGCACATTGGGAGGCCAGGGTGAGAGGACAGAATGAGCCCATGTGTTCAAGACCAGTCTGGGTAATTTGGTGAGACCTCATCTCTACAGCAAATCAAAAAATTAGCCGGGTGTGGTGGTGTGTACCTATAGTTCCAGCTACTTGGAAGGCTGAGGCAGAATGATCACTTGAGTCCAGCAGGTTGAGACTGCAGTGGCTATGAACATGCCATTGCACTCTAGCCTGGGCAACAGTGTGAGACTCCAACACAAAAAAGTAAAACAAAAAACTCCTTCTAATCCAGGCAACTTTTGTTCCTATCCCTTCCCTCTGTTTCACTATTTATCAAGTGTTGGGAACATATAAGGAAAACAAAACTTTTAATTATCAAATAAGAATTAAACCAGAATGGGACATACATTCTGGTTCCAACAAAGATGGCAAAGACAGAAAGGACTTGCACCCTTTTATAGAGTTCGCAAACACACCTCAGTACATGCATGTTCTCAAGATAAACAATAACCATTCCTCAAGAAAGAGGACTTGCCAGCACTGTTTGTCACACACATCTTAGTTTTACCTGGTAATTGGAGTAGCCCTTTGTGCTTGCAAACTGTCTTTATTCAAAGGAAAGATAAATTTATCCTGTCTTTATGACTGGAGTACTTTTGAAGTGAGACATCTGTGAAGCTAGACTCTCACTATCTTAATAGAAACTAGGAGATAGGAGCACTATTCCTTGATGACTACATTTTAAAGGGATGGCTCCTAGGTCCTTTATACAAATTCCTGGGTTTAAAGGTTTGCACACATATTAAAAGGACAGAAAGCAAATTTACAATTACCAGTTTTCTAAAGAAAATGCTCTGAAAAAAAGAGTGAGGCTCTCTTTCCCTTTTGCACCAAGGGAAATATTGTTTGGGGTTTTGTTTTGTTTTTGTTTTTGTTTTTCATTTTTGTATTTACCATCACACAAGCAAATTGGCTTAACCTTGCTCAGATCGACCACACCAAACCTTTCTGCTGAAGGGAGGGGAGACCAGGCGAGAGTCCTCCAAAGCAAGAAGGCAACGATGGGTGGGGTGGGAAGAATGCTTCAGGGTCCCTGAGGAAACGCCCTTTTGATGATTAAAGCACAAGCAGACTAGCAGTCAGTGGTCTCAAATTCCAGTCCTACTTGTACAATTAAATTTGCTAATGCTCTGGGAGCAAAGTAATATAACTTGCAAATCTCGGTTTCCTTATCAGAAAATTGAGAGGATGATTATTTGTGCAGTTCCTTCCAACTACGAGATTCTGTTTCTCATGAACTGCATGTAACACAGAAGATAAATGGTAATTAACTATTCAAATAGGTGCTCTAGTAAAAGCTGAAATAGACACGTTTCTAGAACACTGAAACATGACTTCCAATAATGAAGAGAAGCAACTGAGAAGAAAGAGTAGCAGAAAGACCAGGCTATCTCATCCAACATTACCAAGTGAATCACACAAAACAGCCAACAGTCATGAAGCAACGGACACAGGCTTTACTGGGGAATGATTACCAAATCTCTGCGCACTGAGTTCTGCTAAGCTACATCTCTGACTTCTCAGCTATATCCTGAAAACAATCGCCAATACAATCATCTGTGTATGTGATGATAATGATATCTAAATTACAAAACAATGTCAAACTTGACAACTTACAATGGGCAGATTTTATAGATTAAGAACTGTTCTGTTCTTTATGTGCTAATTTGTCGATAAATCTAAATAATGTCTCTATAGGTTAAATAAATGCAGCAAGACAAATAATTTATCCATTGTACAATAATGCTGCATATAAAACAACCAAAAAGTCTCAGTGGCATGCAAGAATAGATATTTATCTAGCTCAGGAGTCTGTGGATTTCAGCTAATCTCATACATGCCTGTGTTGTCCACTAAGGATTAGCTGATCTAGAACCCTTGGCTGGGAGAACCGAGCAAATACAGCTCTGTTCTATGTATCTCTCATCATTCAGCAGGCTAACTTGACATCCTCAAAATGAGGGTAAGAGCAGCAAGTGAAAGTCTGCTTTCAGCCTCTGCTTGGTCACTGTGCTAACTAGCTCATCCTGGTTTTCTTTGTTTTTGTTTGTTTGTTTGTTTGTTTTGTTTGTTTTTGAGTTGGAGTCTCACTCTGTTGCCCAGTCTGGAGTGCAGTGGCACACTCATGTTCATCGCAGCCTCTACCTGCTGGGTTCAGGTGATTCTTCCACCTCAGCCTTCCAAGTAGCCAGAACTACAGGCATGCACCACCACGCCCAGTTAATTTTTTGATTTATTGTAGAGACGAGGTCTCGCCATGTTACCCAGGCTGGTCTCAAACCCGTGGGCTCAGGCAATCCTTTCACCTTGGTCTCCCCATCCTGGTTTTCCTGGTCTATCCTAGACCCAACAAACATGCTTAACTCCAGGCAAACCAGGGCAGTTGGTTACTCTACAACATACCATTGGTCAAAGCAAATCACTTGGCCCAGCCCAGAGTCAGAGTGGGAGGGCCCACAAGTTACCTAGCAAAGAGCACAGATAGAGACAGGGAGAGAGAATATAAGCCATTCATGCAGTCTACCAAACAAAGTTTTCAACTACTTGCTACCTAAGTGTTTTATTCCTGGATTGCTGATAAAACAGTCCACAGGGGTGATTTCAAGCCTGTCCCAGGCTTGTGATTTTACCTCAGTTCGTACACATGTCCTTAACAAACAGCTCCTCGAGCCTGACTTCTTAACCAGCTAAGTCATGGTTTTTGAATTGCAAAACCAAAGATGAGCAAAACTCTTGATACAAAAAACTGTTTGACTCAATACAATAATTTCTAACTTTGGGGCATCAGACCTATAGTGATAGCATCTTTGACAGTTTCTCCCCAAGAATACAGATCAAAGACATCCTAGCTTAACCTATTAGTAATTTTCTCATTAACAAGAGCTCTGTTAGAGCTCTACAGTATACATCCAAATTAAAGAACTTCATATTTAGCCTAAACTACAGAACTATTAACAAAGGCATATGTGACTCTGCCTCCTCAAAAAACAAACAAAAATGTTACTCTAACATTTATAGACATTATAACATATATAGACAAAGTACATAGACTTTCATGTGGAGTGTTAACACTATATTCCTTGTTAGTATTACAGAGAAAAAAGATGCCATATTTCAAAAAATGTAAACCTAATACTCATTTGAGTCATCCAGTCATTATTTTTCTAATTGGAAAGATTGCTCCGTTCCATATTTTGAGGAAATTCTTCTTCTCTACATTCCTACTAAAGTCTCTAATGCCAACAAGGATCTCATAGACTTTCTTTTAGGGAATATAATATCATTAGTCATCTCATTTGAACTGGGTAATTTATTGATGTCTCACTGAATCCTCATAATAATCTCCCACAATTTACTGTTATCCATGCTTAATTTTTTTTTCATGTTCTATTTCAGAAACTTGAAAGTGAGAAAATTGTGATCTTGCTCTAAGGATTATTCTGATCTTGCCTTCAACAGTCTTTAAATATGTAATGGCTATGTCTCCAGGAAAGGAGACAATATGTTCTCTAGAATAATTCTTGATGACTATGTTTCTCAAACATAGGCAAGATCTGTAAGAGTGTACAGATCTGAGATATCTGTAAGAGTGGATATGTGGAAAATATGCAGACTCCTACTCAACTCAGAAATTTTGTCAGCACACAGTCCCTGGTCACCTCCCATAAGCTCAAGCTTTTACAGGAATAAAAACAAGTTATTCATAAGTCTGTCAATTCACATAGTACTAATATTAATTATATTGTTTAGCCAACACCTCCATATTAAATATAAACAATATTTATTAAATATGCTTACCTATTTGTTCCAAAAGAAAAAAATCTAAAACAACTATTTTTCCACAATAAAAAGTCAGAGAAGCAAACAGACAGTTCTGTAAAGTATAATAAAATTTTAGAAACATATCCATATATATTTTTAAAGATCATGGCCAGACACAGTGGCTAATGCCTATAATCCCAGCACTTTGAGAGACCAAGGTGGGAGGTTCACTTGAGGCCAGGAATTGGATATCAGCCTGGGCAACATAGCAAGACCTCTCTACAAAAAATCAAAAAATTAGCCAGCATGGTGGCATGTGCATGTAGTCCCAGCTACTTAGGAGGCTGAGGCAGAAGGACTGCCTGAGCAAAGGAGGTAGAGGCTGCGGTGAACTGCAAGCCTGCCGCTGCCTGGGTGACAGTGCAGGGCAGAGTGAGGCTCCAACTCAAAAAAAAAAAAAAGTCATGAATCATGACAAATATAACACATCAAATCAGTGGAGAAATGATAAATCAATCAACAAATGCTGTTAGAGAAATACCTAGAAATAAAATGTAGAATGATTAAAGATTCAAATGCCAATATTTAAAAAAAGGTACTATGTGAAACTATAAGGAAATGTTTGTAAATATCAGAGTCAGAAAGGGGTTTATAAATATAAAATCATAATACAGAAGCCATATCAGATAGGGAAGAAAAAAAAACAATGCTGTTAAAAGCAGATGTTACCAAAAATAAAGAGCCCTTCTGAAGGTTTATCACACTAATCCCCACATTCCCAGTACATAGGCATAGCTACCTGTCTGTAGTTTATATGGTGATGAGGGGATGGGTCAAAATAGATTCAACCTATCCATGAGATTATTGACCATGTTCTAGGTCCCATATCTGACTCTGGGGATACAGAGATTATTCCATTCCACAATGGAATAACTTAGAGCCTTGTGAATCTGATACATTTCTGCTCATAGTACAGGAAGCATGAAGGCAACAGGTTGTAGACAGGCAACAAGAATCACAATGTGCCAGCCCTGAAACTAGGTCTGACTTTAGGGGAAAAGAAATAAATCAGAGGTCCCTGAAATGGGACAGTCAGAACAATGATCTAAAGAAGACACTCATCTGATTAGATTTTACCCTGTTCGTGCGTGTTCTAGAAATCTTCCTGTGATCCTGACAAATTATTTGTTTTCCCTTAACCTCAGCTACTCCATTTATAAAATAAAGGTCTCAAAGTAGCTCATTCTTAAGGTTGCTTCTTGTTACAACATTACATACCAACCTGGCAAGCAGCTTTAAAAACATGAGACAGGTGTCCAGGCCGTAGATCACACAATGAATTAGAGTATATGGGTTGATCACATGTGCTACAACTGCGTTAGGTCTGCTCTGTTTTTCCTGAAGCAGAACTGTTTCTAAAATAGACTATCTCTCTTACCTTCCTGGGATCCAGGAACTCATGAAAATTTTTCATAAAGTGTCATGGATCTTTTGTGCTACCACTTTCACAGTCCCATAAAGATACGTGCCTTCTTGTATAAACTCCTTAGAAAATTTTCTTTTGCAAGTTTATATGTAAAGACTCTTGGCTAAGAATACTGGGCAGTTGTTTTGTCAAGTATATTCACTGTATATAATGGAAAGAGCACTGTCTGGGAGTGAAGAGGCCTGAATCCTTGTTCCAGAAAAGTCATTAACCTACACAGAGTTAGACAGTATCTCACAGCAGGCACTCAGTAAATGCCTATAGAATTGAATTATTGGATTTTGATGTTGTAACACCACCTAGTGGGAACTCTGATAAGAAAAAAATTCAAAGTGTTCCTAAACACATTCTTTTCAAATTTTCTGATCCAATTTTAAACCACCACCAAATGATAAGACAGCATTTCTTACAGTATGATCATTGGAGTCAAAATATATGAATAGGTGATATATGAAAAAAGACATTGTGGATAACCCAAAGTTAAATAAAAATAAATTAGTCCTTTTTTTTAAGTGTGGAGCTTCTCAAAGCATTTAATATGCTAATTTGCACTTTTGACTCTCCAAGAAAAAGGATATTCAATATATTCTTAATGCTATAGTGCACTTTTATTCATCTTGTAATGTTTTGGGAATCAGGCTTTGTCTTGCAAATGATGTGTATATTTAATGTAGCAATAAGCTTTGCTCCAAAAGTTATTAGATCAATGGAAAAACTTATAATTAATGTCACCTTTATTAGGGATAAACATGGAAATATTCAAATTGCACGTTTTTACTTGAGACTAGGTCTCCTTTTTCGTGAAGCATCTCACAGGAATAGTGTTCCAAATAACAAACTGTTGTAATAGAGCAAAGAAAATATTGACGTAATTACAATGATATGGGTATCATGATAAATTGATTCACCTCTTGTACTTACTTTGGTACCCTTAAAATGGAAATCAGTTTCATCTTTGTGATCTATTCAACGGCTTATGCTCAGCGATTAGAGCAGCTAGAAAAAGCAAAATCTAGCCAAAAATACTACATTTTGTAGGACCAGAGAAATATGTCCTGTAGAAGAACAATGTGAATATACAGACTCAAAATAATTGTTTTTATTTCAAACAGTGCAACAAGGTGCCAAAGGGCACTGTAGGAAACTTGCAGAGCTGCTATTTTAAATTTTCGAGTGAAACATATCTTGACATTTGTCAGACACTGTGTGAACTGCCAGCCTAAGGTAGTTCAATTTCACTATCACATCACACTACATTCCTTTCATTGATGTTATATGTTTGCAAAGATGAGTTTCTGTGGTTACTATTATTTTTAAAAAAGCAAATACAGTACTGTCTGAAAATCAAGGGAACAGTTAATTTTGTGTTTTGTTTTGTTTTTTGCCTAGAGGTGCCATAAAAAGTCTCTAAGACCCAAAGAACACCACCGAACCAAGAAAGTGTGAGAACCTCTGAATTAATCCATTCAGCAATGAACAAACATTTGAGAACTTACAAGATGCCATTTATACTGTTCTGGGTGCTGGCAATAATGCAGCTAAAACAAAACAAAGTGTTTACTCTTATGGAACTTACAATTTAGAGAGAAAAGACGAACAATAACAAATGACTATGTATATCAGGATGAGATGAGGGGCGATTTAGTTCTGTTCAATTCCACTTTGATTCCATTAATCCTATTTTAAAATCTTTGATGGAGCCAGGTTCGGTGACTCAGCCTGTAATCCCACGCTTTGGGAGGCCGAGGTGAGTGGATTACCTGAGCCTGCGGGTTCGAGACCCCGCCTGGGCAGGCGAGACCTCATCTCTACAATAAATCAAAAAATTAGCCGGGCGTGGTAGCGCTCGCCTGTAGTTCCAGCTACTTGGAAGGCTGAGGCGGAAGGATCGCCGGAGCCCAGCAGGTCGAGGCTGTGGTGGCCAGGAGCAGCCACTGC
>CAUYQG010003523.1:0-31228 GCA_963574415.1 Tarsius wallacei
GGGGAGAGAGGGAGAGGAAGAATGGGGGAGGATGTTTGGATCAGCCCTGCCGGCTCAAGCCATCCTTCTTACTCCAGCAGGAAGGAAATCAAAGCTGCTGCCTTTTAAAAACAAAAGACAGGCTGAGCACTGCAGCTCACACGTGTAATCTCGGCACTTTGGGAGGCCGAGGCGAGAGGATTGCCTAAACCCAGGGGTTGGAGATCAGCCTGGGCAGCATGGCGAGACTTTGTCTCTACAATTAAAAAAAAAATTACGGCCTGGCTCGGTGGCTCAGCCTGTAATCCCAGCACTTTGGGAGGCCGAGTTGAGTGGATTGCCTGAGCCTGCGGGTTCGAGACCAACCCGGACAACTTGGCGAGACCTTGTCTCTACAATAAAATCAAAGATTAGCTGGGCGTGGTAGTGCGTACCTGTAGTTCTGGCTAC
Source organism: Tarsius wallacei (assembly GCA_963574415.1). Classification (NCBI taxonomy): domain Eukaryota; kingdom Metazoa; phylum Chordata; class Mammalia; order Primates; family Tarsiidae; genus Tarsius; species Tarsius wallacei. The sequence goes on from CAUYQG010003523.1 coordinate 430, forward strand.
TTGGAAGGCTGAGGAGGAAGGATCGCTAGAGCCCAGTGAGTCAACGCTGGGGTGGCCATGAGCATGCCACTGCACTCCAGACTGGATGATGGAGTGAGACTCCAACTCAAAAAAAAAAAAAATTAGCCGGGCGTGGTAGCGCACGCCTGTAGTTCCAGCTACTTGGAAGGCTGAGGCGGAAGGGTCTCCTGAGCCCAGCAGACAGAGGCTGCCGTGGCCGTGAGTGTGATGCTGCACTCCAGCCTGGGCGACAGAGTGAGACTCCGAACCTAAATAAATACATAAATAAATAATAAAAACAAAAGGCAGAAGCCTGTGCCAGAGATTTGGACCTATGACCTTGACCTCTCATCCCAGACCTGCTGCTTAGACTTTTGATCATCGATGGGTCCTGGCAGCAATGGCTCCTCATGGTTTTGCCATGGCTAGCCACTAAGTACTAGGGCTGGTACCTGAGATGGGGGTAGGTGGGTTGGGACAAGGAACATTTGTGTTAATCAGCACCCTGCAGCCCCTGGGCCTCCAAGCCCCAGGTCACAGTTTCCTCTCACTCATATTATGCAGCGGGGATTTTGAATTTGTGGTTTATTTTTTTGTTTGTTTGTTTTAATCTCCCACCCATTAAGGAAGGTTTTGTTTTGTTTTGTTTTGTTTTGTTTTTTTAAGAAAGCCCCAAATAAAACCCAAAGTGGAAACTCTTTTTCTGAGTCATCTGATTATCTGTTCCTTGCCTTTGGAAGAAGCAAGTGACCTCAAAGCATAGCACTCATTAAAAGATGATCCACAGGTCAGGCAGTCCCTCAAGTCATTCTCAGGATCCTGCCCTGGGGTGGGCCCTTGGTGACACACTGTTTTCCTTTCTCCCTTTCCTGGGGATGTGGCTGGGAAGCGCCTTTTGGCCCGGGTATGTAATTCCGACTGTCTGATTCTAGTCTGGGGACAGGAGGGTAGGGTGACAAGTGGAATGTATCTGTTCCCACTCTTTCCTTTAGCCCTGACCATAAACCCAGCTTCCCCCTCATCCCACCTTTTCCTCAAGGCGGTCAGAACTTCCTGGGAACCACACGTGAAGCCTTCATAAATGCTCTGGGCAGTGAAGAACTTTTGAGCGCCCTTTGTTAATAAGATCACCAGAAACCAATAAATTTAGACTACATTAGCATAGCTCCTTATACAAATGCCTTCACTGAGCCGAGGTTCAATACTATAGTTCTAACTCTCTTAAAGGGTAATCATAAGAAATAATCAGAAAAAAAAAAAATCTCACTCTTTTGGTATCTTCTGAAAACTCACTTGAAGACATAGTCCATTATATTCTATCTTTTAGGATCTGTGTGATAAATTTCACTTAGAATTTAGCATGAGGAAAAAGATTACATTTTCTTATGAGCAGATATTGCTTCCTTTTTTTCAGACAGTAAGGGCGACATAGCTGATTGTATTTCCCCTTTTGATTTAACTGTCAGGAAGCCCAGACTTCAATTTAGTATCCCTTTACCAAATTATCTTATCTCTGCTTCCTGGTCTTCTCCTTCTTCTAGATGATGTCTCCCTTTTCTTCTTTACTTCAACTGTCTCACCTATTTGCACATTTCAGCTTCACCAGAGGTCACCCAGAAGTTGATCTCACTGTTCTGATGTACCCAGGCTAGTTGGAGAGACTAACTCACAGGCAAGTGCACATGGATCTAAATGAGAAGAAAAAAGGTTTTGGGGAATTGAGGAAACAGATCGGTGAATACTGGAGTAGACAAGGAAGGCTTCCCGAAGGAGGTAATTCTTAGAGTATGTTTTGAACACTTGGAGTTAGTTTCAGGAGTCCATTTCATTAGATCAGCTATATGGTTTGGACTACAGACAGCTTTAGGGCAAGTACCTGGGACTTTGTGTGGCTGCCTCTTTCCTTGGGGGACAAGTCTGGCACCTCTGTGAGTAGCTGGTGCACTACTTTCTGGGGATCAATTATGTGAGAAAGAGAGTCAGTCCTCAGTAAGATGGGGAAGTAGGTGGGACTGGTTTGGGCGGTACTGGCATTTTAGATGGGACAGTTCTCCATGGGAATTACCCCACCTATTGCAATATATTTAGCATCCTGGTCCCCATTCACCAAATGCAAGTAGCAATCTCTAGTGATTGGGACGACCCCAAATGTCTACATGCTTTTCCCTTGCCCCCTGGAGGTGGTACCACATAGGAACCTACCACTCCCTCAAGCACCTGAGATCCTCCCTTCTAGCCTGCCACTCAACTGGGATTTCCATATTTGGTAAATAAAATGCAGAATGTTCTATAAAACTTGAATTTCACATAAACAATGAGCAATTTTTTAATACAACTATGTCCCCAGTATTTCATTATTTGTTGTTCATCTGGAATTAAAATCAAAATACATCCGGCATAGTAGTTCACGCTTGAATTGCCAGCACTTTGGGAGGCTTAGGTGAGAGGATAGCTTGAGATCAGGGGTTCAAGACCAGCCTGGGCAACATAGTGTCTCTACAAAAATAAAAAAATATATAGCCAAGAATGGTGGCGTGTGCCTATAGTCCCAGTTACTTGGGTGGTTGAGGCAGAAGGATCACCTGAGCCCAGAAGTTTGAGGCTGCGGTAAGTCATGATCACACCATTGTGCTCCAGCCTGGGTGACAGTGATACCCTGTATCAAAAAAAAAAAAAAAAAAAAAAAAAATCTAACTACAGGTCCTTAGTTTATCCAGAAACCCTTCACCACCACCGACAAACCTTCCTCCCAGAAATTCCCATTGGGTTGGTCATTGTTCTGAACGCTGAATCACTCCCTCTTTCTTCTCTGTCAAGACCTATCTATTCTGTCTTTCAGTCTCTTATGTTCATTGGCTGTGTTAAGTCTCAGTGGGCTGGTAAATACTTTTAATCAGATGAACACTTTCTTCTTAATGTGTAAATGTATAGGCTATTATTCCATCCAGAAAATCTCTTACCATAGCCTGGTTAATATACCTACAGCCCGGTTCCCAGACTCTCAAACTGAATGGTGGTGAGAGGACAGATAAGGAGACAGAGCCATTTTGAGGGCTTATGACTAATGCTCTAGGACCCTAAGATCTTAGTGACACCTGACTTCGGCTGCACAATGAGAACTTTAAACACTACTGAGGCCTGGTCCTACCCTCAAGACTCTGATTGAATTATTCTGGGGTGGAGCCTGGGTTGAGGGGGAGTTTAAACCACACCCTGCTCCCAGGGTGGTTCTATCATGCAGCCAAGGTTAGACTCATGGCTGTACTTCCTGAGGAATAGAGAGAGAAAGGAGGGAGCAAGACAGTGGAAGAGAGGGAATGAGAAAGCGTGAGACCTGATTTTGAGGTGTTCTGCTTGGCAGTGGTAATTGAAGGGATTTGGAAGACAAAACACATTCCAGCCAAGCTGGGGAAGAACAGTTGAGAAATTAATATACTCCGAATGTGTTCCATTCTGAGCAAAACAGATGTAAAATAGTACTTCTGAAGAACCCAGTGAGTGCTTCATTTTGTGCCAAACGCTGTCCTTAGCGTTGCCCCAGCTTACCCAAAAACGTCCCCTAGGGAGAGTCCCATTTTTCTTTATTACCCAGTGAGTCCACCCAGTGCCAGCAGCAGGTTCAGAGCCCAGGCTGCTCACACGCATGGCTTTGCTGCTGTTGGCTGAGGAGCAAACTTCTGATGTCACCGTGGGCACCTCAGCAAAAGAGTCTCCCCTCTCAGCTCCGTGTGGGCTGCAAGCCCAGGATGTCCCGGTGCCATCAGCACATGCCTCCCTCCCCTCTGACAAGTAGGTCAGCATAGATACAGCTCCAGCCTCCACAAGAGCTGCTTGCTGCTGGCAGGAAGCTGCTTCTGCAGAATTAAAAACCATCAGAGTTGATCAAAGGAAGTGCAGGGCAGGCTGGCGGGAGGGCCAGATCCTAATCTCTCTGCTTGCTGGCCTCACACATCACTGCACATGAGTCACCCCGCTGAGCTCAGCGGACATGCTGTTTGGATTAGGCTTTTACAGGCGAGGTCTGCCAAATTCGCCTTTACCATCTTGCTGCACGGCTCAGCCGAGAGGCAAGGAGGGAAGGTGGGGATGTGGGTGAGATGTGAGGGCCCAGGTGCCAGGGAGGAGGCAGGTCGGCTTCCAGAGATGAGGGATTGTGGCTCCAGGGGGTGGCTGTGAGTCCTAGTGTCCCCAGCCCCTTCTCTGCTCAGCTCCATGAATCCTGTTAGGAAGGACCAAGCCCACAGCAGGCCCACACATCCTTCCTCGCCAGCTCTCCAATTAAGATGTACTGTTGCAGGACACATATCTTGCCTTCACTCAACCATTTGCCTCTCCACCAGCAGGAATTCCTTTTCTCAAAAGCAGGCAACACTTCACCACTCAGGCATCTTGCCTCAAAAGCAGCGAAGTCCAGCGAAAAAGGGAGGGATGTCAGAAAATAAAAATTCCTAAATTAAGAGCCAACCCATAAAAGCAGGGCTTCCCCTAGTGCCTGGCTGGTGTGACATCACCGTGAATTACTCAATGAAAATGGTGTCAGAGTAGCAGCTTGACTATATGTGGAAAGTTTCCTCAAGAAACAGAACTCTGCAGAAAATAAGGAGTAGAAAAATCCGGCCGTGCACTTAGGTGTTCTGGGGCTGTCTCCAGAGGGGACCGATCTCCCTGGGCAGAGAGCAGGGAGGGATTCTCTTTCAAGCACTGAGGGTCTTGGTGCTCGGCAGCAGTAGTAGATAGAACTCAGTGGTTTGTTTTGCTTTCTTCTCTGGAAGCAATGGTAGGAACAGGATCAAAAGCCTTTGTTTCAGATTCTGCCAAGTTTTGCTTCTGTGCATGGTAACTTGGGAAGAAGCAGCCCTCACTCTTTTGTAAGCCAAGGATTCTTGGCTTGTAGTCTCTGCTGGGATTCTCTTTAGAGTATTTTAGACTCTCATTTATTAAAGGCATCTAAATGGAGGTGGCAGTCCACTGACACTTTGAAAATAAATGTTGCCACCAGTCCCTACACCACTCTTGGTCATAAACCACAAATTCCCAAACTTATCCTTGCTCAATGAGCTCTAATTAAAAAATAATAATAATTGCCGGGCTCGGTGGCTCAGCCTGTAATCCCGTGCTTTGGGAGGCTGAGGTGAATGGATTGCCTGAGCCCGCGGGTTCGAGACCCACCTAGGCAACTTGGCGAGACCTCATCTCTACACTACATCAAAAAAGTAGCGGGCCTGGTAGCGCGCACCTGTAGTTCTGGCTACTTGGAAGGCTGAAGCGGAAGGATCGCCGGAGCCCAGCACGTCGAGGCTGTGGTGGCCGGGAGCGTGCCACTGCACTCCAGTCTGGGCGACAGAGTGAGACTCCAACTCAAAAAAAAAAAAAAAAAAGTCAAAAAAATATATATAACAATAATTAAATTCCTGGCTTTTCAGGTTTCTTCTCATCTATCTATAATTCTCATGGGAGTTTTGAACCTGCCTTCTCCCTCCTTTCCTCCTTCAGAATTTTTATTTTAAGATTGAGACAGAGATGGAAGGTTCCACCCTGGATAGCCTTCCAGCTAGTAAAGCCCACCACAGTGGTATGATGGAGTGGTTAGGGTCTGACTGTGTTTGAGCCCTGGCTCTGCCACCAAATAGCGGTGTGATCTTGGAGCAATTTTCTTAATTCCTCCCAGCCTTAATCTCCTTATCTGTAAAATGTGGATAATAACAGTCCCAACCTCACTGGTGAGGATTATATGAACCAATGCAGGAAAAACATTCAGTAAAAATCTCTAGTACCTAGTAAGCATATAATACATATTACTATATTATAATTACTATTATTATTTATATTTCAATGATTACTCTGCAACCAGCATTATATAGTGAATGGTGGTAAGCTTAATGAAGGTCTACAGCCAACAATTCTTCCTCTTGAAATTCCTCAGTGCCCAGAGTTAACGTCTGTTTTAATCAAAAGTAATTGCTTGAGGGGCCCGGTGCTTGATTAGAATTGTCTTCATTCTTTATTAGGAAAAGTCCAAGAGAGAGGAGGAAGAACGAATCATTTATAAAAGTGATTAAAAGAGGTACTTATACTTGATGGTTCCTTTCTGTAACTAAAATACAAAGAAAAAACAAAACAAAACAACCCACGACTCATGAGAGCTTGCTATGGATGGGCACCAGGGAGCCCCAATTCACTTCCTAGCAGAAATTGTTAGTAGAGAGGGAACCCTGGGTAGGAATTCAATGTAGTTCAGTATATCGAAAAAGCATGACTGGGTGTGGTGGCTCACACTTGTAATCCTAGTGCTTTGGGAGGCCAAGATAGAAAGGAGGATGGTTTGAGGCCAGGAGTTCGAGACTAGCCTGGGCAACATAGCAAGACCCTGTCTCCACAAAACATAAAAAAGAAAAAAAAAAAAAGAAAAAAACATACTCACTCAGTTTCTACCAGTTTTCTGGGTAGCAGGGGTGATGTTCATGGGTGGAGGTCTTCCCTTTAGAAAGACACAGTGATGGGCAGTGTTTCTGGTGCCAGGTAGGCCCTGGGCAAAGCCTAAAGTCGTGAGGACAGGGGGCCTGAGAAAAGGGAACTGGCGCTACTCTGCCTAACAAAAGCCAAGGCATATCTTTATTTCATTGGGCAGAATATGTTGTCTTTAGGAAGGCCCCCTTGCTAACAGGGATTAAGAGTGAGACTGATATTTTGTCTCTGGTGAGTTTTATCTAAGAGTCACTGACAGGAGATCAGAGGACCATAGGAGGCAAGTTGGACGTGGTGGTACATGCCTGTTGTCCCAGCTACTCGGGAGGCTGAGGTGGGAGGATTGCTTGAGCCCAGGAGTTCAACACCAGCCTGGACAACATAGCAAGACCCTGTTTCTAAAACAAACAAACAAACAAACAAAACACACATACACACACACACACAACATAGGAAAATGAGGAGGGATATCTTGACCTCATGCTGGCAGAGGGACCCTGAAAAGAACAGGAACTGGAGAGAGGAAGCCTACCCTGGATAGTTCTGAGAACCATCTAAGTACATGGCATGATTCCTGAGTAACTCTAGACTGTGAGAAATGCACTGTTGTGGATCATCTGTATTTTACAGATTATCCTATTTGGCTAAGAGGAACAAGGGTGGGCCCTGTTGAGTGCAGATGTCATGAAGGCAGGGGAGGGCCCCATTCATATTCAAGCACTGTGATGGCTTGGGTTTTTGTTTTTGTGTTCACTGCTCTATTCTAGCACCTAGAACAATGTGGTGTCCTGTGTCACCTCTTGTGTTAGTTTGTTAGTTTCCTATTGCTGCGGTCATAGATTAAAACACCACACATTTGTTATTTTAGGAGGAAGATCTAAAAATCAAGGTGCTGGAGGGCTCATTCCTGTGGCGGCCTCAGAGGAGAATGCATCCTCGCCCTTTCCAGCCTCTGAAGGCTGCCTGCATTCTTCGGCCCCCCTCCTTTCCTCGCTCCAACCTCAGTGTCCACGTCCATGCTCTCCTCTGACCCTCCTGCCTCCCTCTTTCCCTTATAAGGGTCCTTGTGATTACATCGTGCTCACCCAGATAATCCAGGATAATCTCCCCATCGCCAGGTCCTCAACTCAATCACATCTGCAGAGGTCACGTAAGGTAACATAGTCACAGGTTCCAGAATGTGGGCGATCTTGGGGATCATGATCACGCTGCTACACCCTGAGGCCACCGTCAGTGTGACATCAAGAGAAGATGGCTGCCCTGAGGCCTAGGCCAGAACTCACAGGACTGTGAGCCGAGGCCCTGGCTGAGTGCAGAGTTTAGGAGGAGTTGGAAGCAGAGGAACAGGCTGCAGTGTGGACAGGCTCTGGGGATAAAAAATCAACTCTCTGTCTGCAAATATACTGGAGGAGGGTGATTCTTGGTGACAAGAGGCAGAAAGATAGATTCTGCTATTATGAATTCAAGGGCCGTCCAGGCAGCAGACACTTAGGTTACAGTTCTTTTCCCGTTTGGGAGTTAAGAATTGGAGACAATTTATAAAGTGGAGTGCCTGGTTTGTGGCAGATGTGCAATTCACTAAGATCCATCTATTATTAATACCAGAGGGAGAGAGGCCAGGGAGGTTCCCGGGCCCCAGCTGTCTGGTGAGGCTGCTCACACAATTCTAAATCCCTAACCCTGGGGAAACAGGAAGAAGACCTGTCAGAAGGGAATAAGGTATGAGGCAGGTGTGCAGAGGTAGGGTTTCAAATGCTCTGTGTCTTAACTTCTCCCTACACAAGCAAGGAGGAAGCATCTGGCCGGTTCTTTAATGAAACTTGGAACTCACTGCCACAGTCAAGAAGGAAATATTCCTGTGGTTTTTCTGAGGGGGAAGAAAGTAATAAATCTTTCTGTTGTTGAAGGAACACCTTTCAGTGGTGTGGGCTCTGAGAGGGCTATATGATTCTTAAAGTGTACGTGCTTGAAAGCGTGTTAGCATCGAGTCATTGGGAAGCTTCACCTGAACCCTGAAGGGCAGAAACAAAGCACAGGAACAGAGCGTGTGGTTACGAGCTGGTAGCCACAGGTCTGTTGCAGTCACAGAGGATAGCGATTTAAGAAATATACTTTCCTGTGAGAACAGTTAGGTTTGGGGGTGAGTTGGTTCTGGAAAGTTCTTTAGTATCCCTCCAAGAGGAAATATTCCATAATGAATGCCCACTTTGATCGTTCATGTGTGGTAGAAGAAGAGAAGATCTTGTTCTCAGGGAGTTCATTCATTCTGCACAAATGTGTTGGATCCTTGCCATACGCCTAGCACTGTTCTTGGTGCAGCGGACACAGCAGTGACCCAAACAGACAACAAATAATATGTATTGGCTGGGTGCGGTGGCTCATGCTTGTAATCCTAGCACTTTGGGAGGTTGAGGCAGAAAGATTGCTCAAGCCCAGGAGTTTGAGGCTAGCCTCAGCAACATAGTGAGACCTTATCTTTTCAAAAAAGAAAATATTAGCAGGGTGTGGTGGTGCATATCTGTAGTCTCAGCTACTTGGGAGAGTGAGACAGGAGAATCGTCTAAGCCCAGGAAGTCGAGGCTGCAGTGAACCATTATTGTGCCGTGCCATTGCACTTCAGCCTGGGTGAGAGTGAGACCTCCCCCACAGCCGACTAAAAAAAAAAGTATGCAGCCGGGCTTGGTGGCTCAGCCTGTAACCCTGCGCCTTGGGAGGCTGAGGTGAGTGGAATGCCTGAGCCCGCGGGTTCGAGACCCGCCTGGACAACTTGGTGAGACCACATCTCTACAATAAATTAAAAAATTAGCCGGATGTGGTAGCGCGCCCCTGTAGTTCCAGCTACTTGGAAGGCTGAGGCGGAAGGATCGCCGGAGCCCAGCAGGTCGAGGCTGCGGTGGCCGGAAACGGCCACTGCACTCCAGTCTGGGCAACAGAGTGAGACTCCAACTCAAAAAATAAATAAATAAATAAATAAATAAATAAATAAAAACATGTCTAGAAGCATCCCATATTATACACAGTTCATATCTACATTGACTAAACTAAAGGGAAAATATAAATAACAATTTGGAAAACAGTCATTTATTCTCAGGCAAATAAAGTAAATTTGTGTTATTTTCCATTTATTATAACTTCGTTATTCTGAGTAAAAAGCAATACTTAAAAGAATATTTAAGATTAATTAGGTATGATAATGAGTAGGAAGACAGTCCCACACACTTCAGCCATTAATTCTATAATGTTGTGTTGTAAATAATCATTTCAAGTGCAGTGACATGGCCCTTTCAATAGCAGACTACTAATTTCATACCTGCAATGTATTTCATATTCCTTTCCTATCTCTCAAAGCACTTAAAACAGAGCTAATTCTTTGGAAATCATTGCATATCTTTTTCTGTACTTCTTTAGACTCAGACTAATTACCCAATTTTAAATAATCCTTGTTCTTCTTCTCCAGTCAGGTGAAAAATTACGCATTTCAATCTTCTTGGAGAAGAGTAGAGAATCTCACAGTGTAATATACCAAGAATCACAAAGATGTGTTTCTTTTTTTAAGATATTGGTGCTGATCTAATGTAATAGAATAAAGGCTCCAAGGAGTTGTGAGGGTAATCACTCCAAGATCCTGTATCTTAAAGAAAGACAGAAAGATAGAAAGAGACAGATGGACAGAAAGACAGAAAGAAAGAGGAAGAAAGGAGGAAGGAAGGAAGGAAGGAAGGAAGGAAGGAAGGAAGGAAGAAAGGAAGTTAGGAGTTTCCTTAGAATTTTGCATGAATGCTTACATGGGCTCACATAAGGAGAGAATCAATCCCATTTTTCATCTTTTGATTTAAGAACAGGGTTTCTGACATTTCCACCAAAGAGTAGATGTTCAAAACCAGACCAAAATGACCAAATAATAGTGTACAACATGGGCTGGAGGTGAGTCTATAAGTTTAATGCCTTGAGTAGGATTTATCCTCTGGAGTCCAATAGATACATATGATTGCAGAGTGAACAAAATGTTTTTAAAAGCAGGTCTAACAACAAATCTGAAATAGACTGCAAGATTGCAAGCATGAACATAGCTTGACTACAGTGGCTAAGGTGCAAAAGAAGGGGAATACACTAAGGACTAGAGAATAACAAGACAAGTTGAGATTACATTCTTGGTTAATAAATTTCCCCTTTGCCTGATACTTTCTCTCTTGGTATTTGAAGGGCATAGGGAATACAATTTAATTGTAAATGGGAATTTCTAATATAATTTAAATTCTCAATAGATGAATAAGTATATCAGAAAAATTTTACTAATCTTTAGTGTTGCTAAACATAATAAAAAAGTAAACCCCAGGTATATTATGTACAATTCTTTATAGTCTTTAGTTACAACAATGCATAACCAAAACCAAGAAGGTGAGGAAGGGTTTTCCTCTGCTCCTTTTGGGTTGACTTCCAGTGGATAGTCCAAGACAGATTACAAGCCAATTTATTTGTCATTTAGATAATAGGAGATTGCATTTTCTTTTTCAAAATAGTTGATTAGTGCAGTTTAATTTGTGGCTATGTTTTAAGGCTTCACTTTTTGAGTAAAGGAGAAAATTAATTTGAGATACCTGTGCTTCTCAAACAAATTAAATATGACATTTTCTGATACATTTTGAACATAGGCCACTTCATTAATCCCACCATAAAATTATTTTTTATTTATCTGTAAAAAAGTAATGTTATAAAAATTTCTGAATTATTTAGAGAACTTGGTATATAAAATTTTACAGACAGAAAGTATCTATCGGAGAATACTACTTAAATTTCAGTTATTGGGAGTCCTAGCATTCTGAGGCATGCCCTTTATCTACAAGTGAGAGGCATTATGACAGGTCCCTGGGGAGAACGATATTCAAGGGATATAATAGTGTTTTCACACATGTTTGAACCTACTCACTGAGTCCTTGGCAATAGCATCTGATCATAGTCTTCATGCTTCATAATTTAGAAACAGCACTTTAACTCTCTCCCACTCTCTGCAACTGCCTGACTCCACTTCAACTTTCAGGTGTATACTTTAAATCAATTGCTCCAAGAGGCCCCTTTTGAACCTCTAAACTATAGCAGCTTATCTCTAAACACACACACACACACACACACACACACACACACACACACACAGAGAGAGAGAGAGAGAGAGAGAGAGAGAGAGAGAGAGAATACAGTGTTTCCTTTTGAAATTTAGAAATTACGTGTTCAATATTTGTTTGACTCCTTAAAACCATAAATTGCAATAATTCTGTTACTTGCTGTGATGATATAGCTGACACCAGACTAGCCTTCTCCCTATTAACAACTGCTGTAAAACTGGACAAAATATGAGGCAGATGTTTCCATAAATTAAAAAAAAAAGTAATATAAGATTGCAATCTTTGAGGAAAGGAAAAGAAACACAAGTTTAGTATCATGTTTGTTTGCCCTGGCTTTCTTCCTGGGAATAAATTCCAGACTAGTGCACACAGAGCTGGATCCCAAGCAGAGCAAGGTAGTCTTGCTGAGCTGAGAAGGCTGAGATTGAATGTGTTGCTGAAAGGAATGGAAACTGTGGAGCATGGTATCAGAAAGGAAGGAGCTAGGGAAAAGTCTGACAATGGTTTCCAGTAGATTCTTGACTGAAGTTTGAGCTGTGCCTACACAGAAAGAGAACCCACTAAGCCAAAGAGAAAGAGACAGTGGTCACAACAGGACTGAAAGCTTAAGAGTGCTATATAATTTTGCATAGGACTGGAAGTCTGGCCCAACCTGTGTGTTCATTGATTGAAAGATTCAATGTTGTTAAGAGTTAAGATATCAATTCTTACCAAATTGACCTATAAAATCAATACAATTTCAATTACAACCCCAGTAGCCACATTTACCGAAATGGGCAAGTCAATTTTAAAGGTTAATGTGAAAATTTAAAAAAGAAAAAAACAAAACAATTTTGAAAATAAGGGGAAAAAAATGGAAGCCATATGCCACCTGATTTCACAGCTTACTGTAAAGTTACAATGACAGTGGTATTGGCATATTGATAGATATATAGATTAATGGAAGAATAAAAGAGTCCAGAAATAAGTTCACAAATATAAAATCAATTGATTTTCAACAAGAACTCAAGGCATTTAATGGAGGAATTTTTTTCCCAACAAATGGTGAGTCAACTAGATAAATAAATAAGAGTATGAAAATAGATCTCTACCTCACATCATACATAATATTTATTCTAAGTATATCACAGACATAAATATAAAGCTATATTATAAAGCTTTTTAAAAATATAAGAGAATAGCTTTATGATCTTCTAGTAAGGAAATAATTTTAGAGGAAGACACCAAATTATTAACCATAAAAAATAAAAGTTATAAAATAGACTTCATCAAAATTAAATAATTTGATAATCAAAAAATAGTATTAAGAAAGTATAAAGAATAAGTCTGAAACTGAGAGAGGTATTTGCAATACATATATATAACAAAGTGCTATTCAGAATATATTTTATAAGCTTCTTAAACTCAGTAATAACAAGCAACTCTGCTTTAAAATTGTAAAAGTTGGACAGAAGCTTTACCAAAGATGTAGAACTGTCTAATAAGTACATTAAAAGGGAAATGTGCCACTTCACTGATTATATCAAATGTTGATGATGATATGAAGCAATTAGAAGAATGAAACATTTCTGGTTAAAGTGGAAAAGTGCTACAACCTTTGTGGAAAACAACCAATTTTCTTTAAACAGACTCCTATCATTAAATTCAGTCACTTCCTCCTAGATATATAAGGGGAGACCCCAAAATACCCAGAATTTGTTTATAAAAAATTGTGTATTTATTCTTAAATGTTTAAAGTTCAGTCACCCTCAAAGCACTATCTGTTTGATGCAATTCACCAATCAAGATGCTTTTTTCCACTGCTCAAAATAGTTTTGAACTTGTCGGTTTTGATGCCTTTTAGTGAGCCTGCCATGTTTTTGTTTCACCTCTTCCACATCGGCAAAACACTTCCTTTGAGGACATTTTTCATCTGGAGAAACAAACAAAAAATCTCTCAGGGTGACTGGGGAGGGTAAGGTATGGGGGTTATGCTATTTTTAGTCAAAACTGCTGAACACTCAGTGCAGCTTGGGCAGGTGCACCCGTAAACCACCCATTGTGAAATGGGCATACACTTTGAAAGAATCTCCAAAAATAAAAATAAAAAATAATCGAAGCCAAACACAGCCTCTTACAACAATACTAGCTAGTATACTGATACCGACAGGTTTCTAAAACACTTACCTAGCAGAGGAAGTCTGCACTATAAGGGGCCTACCCTCCAAAAGAAAAATCCAGGTTTTTAGGGGGTTCCCCCTTGTATACCCAAGAGAAATGAAAACATATATTCACCAAAAGTTCATTATATAATATTTAGAGTAGCTTTAATAATTGTAGCCAAAACAGAAAATAACATAAATTTTCATAAGCGGATACCACAATGGAATACCAACTGGGTAATAACAAAAAATTAACTACTGAAACATTTTTTAAATGATGAATTGAAAATCATTGATTTTTAACAAGAACTCAAAGCATTGTGAAAGCAAAAGATGTTAAACATAAAAGAATATGGATTGTAGAAGTCCACCTCTTTGAATTTCTAAGGCCAAACTAAGCTGTGTTGATAGAAGCCAGGAGGGAGGTTGCCCATGAATGGCATCAAGATGGGGGCTGATCACCAGAGGACCAAGTCGTGATTCAAAGTTTGGAACTTTCTGTCCCACACTCATCCCCCAGAGAGGGAAGAGGGGCTGGACACTGATCTGAGTTAGCAATTGATCATGACTGAGTGATGAATCATCTATACAAAACCCTAAAATACAGGATTCAGAGAGTTTCTGGGTTGGTGAACACAACACATACTGACTGGGTGGCACATCCCAGCTCCACGGGGACAGAGACGTCTGTGCTCCATACCCTTCCAGATCACTCCCTATGTGCCTATGCAGATACATCTGACTATTAATTTGTTGGAAGAAATGTGGCCAACCTAGAGTTCCACTACTTGCAATTGGCATCTGAAGTGGGGGGCTGTCTTACCCTTAACCTGTGGGTTGCTCTAAGTTCAGGTAGTTAGTGTGAAAGGCAAACTGAATCATTAGACATCCAACTGGTTGGTTGGTGTGGGAAAAATCTCTCCATATTTGGTGTTGGATATGCAAATAAGAGAAACATCTTTTCTTTAGAGAAACAACTTAATAACCATTACCACACAAAAATTCTTCATGCCTATTTTCAATTGATTTAATCACGACTTGGTCCTCTGGTGATCAGCCCCCATTTTGATCCATTCAGGAGCCCACCAAGAGCCACCTCATTAGTACAAAGGACACTTCTATCACCTCGGAATTCTAAGGGATGCAGGAGCTCTGTGTCAGGAGCCAGGGTCAAAGACCAAATTTGAGTATACTTCTTATTATGTCAAAGTGACACAGGTGAGCACATTTGTCAGTATTAATGTAATTGTACACTTATATACCTGGGTATTTCACTGTACGTAAATTTTCTTAGTTAAAAAACAAAAACTATGTGTTCCTTATAGTCAGAGATGTTGTCTACCTTACCTTTTCTCTAAAATTTTAATGATTACAGTGCTCAGTACATATTAAGAACTCATTAAATACATGTTGAATGATGTGTTTTGTTCAAATGGAAGACAAGGCCTAATTCTTATGCCCTGAATTGTATTTAAAAAAATCTGATGTATCTATCTTTTTAGGGTCTGTTTAGAGGACCCCTTACTTTCTGGGACTTCGATCCCAACAGCCCTCATAAAACTAGTTATGCCATTGGGCATCATGAGAATCAGATTCAATGAGGACATGTAAGAGTGGTTTAACTTTCAAATGAACACAGCCTTTATTAAATAGCACATAAAAATGTATGACTAATGGCATTTATTTTGATTATTGACAAAGTAATTGGAATTCTTGAGGAATAATTAAGCTGATTGAAAATGTTCTGATTGGTCAAGAGTTCAACGTTTATAATTAATGGAAAATTGCAATGGTTTACAAAATAACATGCTCCAGAATTAAAAGTGATCATCATTATTGTGATGAGTTCTTAAATGAAGGTATAAGCAACCAGTAAACAAGTAATGACAAGGCCTTTTGTATAAGTCATACGTACATATGTATGTTTAAAAGAAATGTTTAAAACTTGGTTCAGTTTACATTAGTTTAATTTGTTGGGGTGCTTGATTTCAAGTATTACATTTTTATTTATTCAGTAAGTGATTCTAGTCTTAATGGAATTTATTGCAAAAAAATTGATAGACTATTTCATCAGTACTAAAGGCCCAAACTAAATGTCAGATTTTTATTACTTTGAATATTAATGGCATATCCTATGAATTGTTTATCATGGGGATCAAGAATAGCTTGATTATTATTGGTAATTTTAATTTTATTTTTCAAGGAACCTTTATATACCCATTATGTCATAACATTATGCTTTCAATTAGGAATCTACAAGAATATCAATCTTAGTTATGAAGAAGTTGAGACACAAAGGTTACCTGAGCTATCTAAAGCTATAAAACCGCTTAATAACAGAAATAGGGCATGATTCTCCATGTGCCCCATTGAGAGTTTTTTCCACCAGATCACAGTGCTTCTGGGGTAAACATAACTCCATGCTGACACTAATTTCAGCAATACCAGTGACTCCGTAACTGAGATTAAAGTCATTTTGATTGAACACATTCTTTCTTCCACTTTAATAATTACATCATTCTCAAAATATTTTATTGAGAGTTACTGCACATAGTTTTTCTTCATTATAATCACCTCAGAAATAAGAAAGATGTAAACCTAGCCCCTGTCTAACTCTCCAGCCCTGTTTCTCACAATTCCCTGCCCAGTATTGTTGCCTAACAAGCCAGCAGTTGCTTCTTGTAATCTTCAGTACAAGCTCCAAGCTGTTTCTCATTAGCGTGCTTCTATGCAGGTTTTCCTCTGTAGAGAATGCACCCCTTTACTCTACACACCTGTCTTCACATGACTAACTTCTCTATCTATAATGAGGGCAAAATCCACAAACTGAGCTATAACAGCTATGAACCATTACATGACAAACAATTCAGCACACAAACACATACACACACAATAAGAAAAATGCAAGCAAAAAGTGTAATAAAATCACAATACTTGTAGGAAGAGATGTTTGTTTAAGTTGGAGTCTTACTCTGTAGCCCAGGCTGGAATGCAGTGGTGCGCTCAGGCCACTATAGCCTCGAACTGCTGGGTTCAGGCAATCCTTGTGCCTCAGTTTTCCAAGTAGCTGGTACCACAGGTGCGTGCTACCATGCCTGGCTAATTTTTTGATTTATTGTAGTGACAAGGTCTCATCAAGTAACCAAGGCTGGTATTGAACTGCTGGACTCAGGCAATGTCTCACCTCGGCCTCCCACAGTGCTGGGATTACAGGTTTGAGCTGCCACGCCCAGCCCAGGAGGAGATGTCGATATACATCATCTTAATTAAGATTAACCAAACAGGAAAAGAACTGTAGCATGCCTTAATGTAAATTAAATGAATTTGAAATAGATGACTATCAATTCCTTACTATCTCACAATAGGAAAAAGACCAGTTAAAAGTGCTTCAGAGAAAGACTACACTTTTTTTGGTAAAGGCGGGTGTTAGGTTCGATTGGAGTTTGTGATATTCATGTTTGTTGGTTATCCAATATTTCTCACTTTCTTCTTTTTGAAACATCATTGCATTATACTCTCTGCCCTCTTGAAGTTGGGTATGGCCATGTGACTTGCTTTTGGCCAATGAAATATATTTCACTTTTGGGTGGACACTTGATGACGTAGTACACCTTTCCTCTGGGTCCCTTTGTACTGCCTTGAAAATCATGGAAAGCTGGAACAGAAACCATGCCAGGCCTGCAGGGCTGTGGTATGAGAAAAATCAAACTATTATTAAGTCATGGAGATTTGGGGTTGGGCTTTGTTTATCCTGACTAACATAGAACTCTTCAGTAGTCATTGAAATGAAACTAAGAGGAAGATGATAGAAAATTCATCTTTAATTTATTCACTGATTAATAAATTAATTTTAAAACAACTAAACTTATCATTTTTATAAATGTTGCTTCTAGAGACCTTTGTATCCTGTGTACACATATATTAATTGCTCAGTGAAATGAAACAAGGTGATGCTTTGACAAACCAAAGGCATTCTTTGCATTTTCAGGGGAAGGCATGCTCAATCATCTTTTCTGAACGTGTGCCTCTTCTTACAAGAAACATCTCCTGGGTGGGAGCATGAATGATGATAGTCTCTTCAGCTCTTCTCCACCACTTCCCAGAATAGAATAGAATATGTGAGGTATGGAAAAGAGGTCTGGAGGAATTTGGTCAGCTTCAATGTTATGTTTATTTAGGAAGTGTGTGCATACTGCTCCACTGTACCACTGGCTTTGTCTCTCCCTTTCCCTTTTCGACTTTTTATCTTTTCTCTATCACCTCTCCCTTTTAGATGTCTAAAGACAATGATCATGAGAGTATTTCCTCAATAGAGGAAACCATTCCACCGGGTCCAGCTCCAAACTCACACGTGTTGCAACAGTAGATCTTACAAAACTGCAGAAAGCAAAAATAAAAATCTTATCTTAAAATTGTCCCCTTCTCTTTGTCCCAGACTAGGCAGAAATGTACTGACTCGTTTTGTGGTTATATGAGTTATTATATCTTTCTCAGGTCATGACTTTTAGACAAGGAGAGAATTAACACCACCATGTCTAGCAGAAAGTGTATTGAAAGTTGCTCACAGTCTCCAGTCACTTGGCAGGTCACAGAGACAGATATGGAGAGCTACTCATTTCCTTTCTTGTGAGTTCTGTAGTACAGAAGTCTACCCTCCACTGTTTATTGTACACCAGCATCTAATCCATTACATTAGATAACTAAAATTAGTGTGTATAAAAATTACCTGAGTGGTCTATGAAAAACTCCATGGCTTCTCCCTGGAAGATTTCATTTGTAGGCTTGAGGTGAGTCCTAGTAATCAACATTTTAACCAATACCACCCTCTTTCCCCAGGAGATCCTGAGACAGGCGATTTGAAAATGCCTCATTTGAAAAATTCTAGGTTAGTGAATTGGGTTTATTGTTTTACATATAAATTATTTTCACTTTGCTTTATCATAGAATTTGACTTGTTCCCAGAGGAAATATATAGGCATGAAGTGAACACATGTGTTCTCAACGGCTTTAATTAAAAGAATGGCATGCATATTTCAGTGCTATTAACAAAAACAAAATTGATTTGCTTTTCTGGATAATTGAATATATTAAAACCTAAGTGCTTTTCTTCTATAACTTAGCTCTATAAATTCGGCACCATTTTCATTTTATAAGTACTGGAATGTACTGAGAATTCCTTTACAGCAAGAAGAATGACTTAATGTTTTAGTGTTAGTTGTGGGTTTTGTTTGTTTGCTTGTTTTTGTTTTGTTTAATTTTAGCACCAAGCATAAAAACGTGGCATGAAATGAATGCAAACTAAAACTGTGGCACATTAAACTAAATTGCCATCAATCTTTTCCATAAAGTATTTTGTCTTATGACAGTAGATGCCACTATGTGATAGGAATATTCCCAAGCCTGCTGTATTTCAAGTACTGAGCATCTTCTGTTAAATACATGGTTTTTTGAATGATACATATGAAACATATTAAGGTGAAATAAAATACCAAAAGTATTTTGTGTTTGCAATTACAGTAGTTTTCAGACAAGTACTTCTGCTCCTGTTCCAAGAGCTATAACTAAGATACATATGTCCTCCTGGATGATACTGTTAACTGGAAGTACTAGTAATTTCTATAATGCTCACCTGAATTTCTTATCATCTGCTTCTTTGTTCTCTCATAAAACATGCATCACAAATGCTGACTAAAGGACAAAAAGATGGAATAAAAGAACTCCAAAATAAATTTTCTCTCTAAAGTTGGTGATAATAAACTAAAATAATCTTAATGTAAAACAGTAAGTACAGTGGTCTATTTCCAAGATGGCCCTCAGTAATCACCTCCTGGTTTTCATACCTTTGTGTAGTCCCGTTCCATACTGAATTGTGGTTGCTTCTGTTATCAACGAGATACCAAGGACATGACAATGAGTGACTTCTGAAATTTAGTTATAAAAAACTATGCTTGAAACAGATTAGGAAGTATATAACTGCCTTGCTCTTTCTTGGCTCACTCGCTCTGGAGGAAGCCATCTGCATATTGTGAAGACACTCAAGCAGCCCTGCATGAGGGTCATGTAGAGAGAAACTGGGGCCTGCTGTCAACAGCCAGCTTCAGCCTGTCAGCCACATAAGTGAGCCACTGTGGAGGCCAATACTCCAGATCCAGCCAAGCCTACTTCTTGGCTGCAACTCCATGAGCAACCCTGAGACAGAGCCCCCTAAGCCACTCCTGAATTCCTGACTGTGAGATGATAAATATTTTTGTCATTTTAAGCCAGTAAGCTTTGGAGTAATGTTTTGCAATAAAAATTAGCTAAATAATAAGCAAAAACTATTCTAAGAAAACTCCAAAGTTTTATAGAGACTATAAGGAAATGTCTTATGGAAGAGATAGCATTTGAATGAAGTCTGGAAAAATGATAATAGAATTTAGAAATACAGAGATGAGAAAGAAGGCCACTGTAAATTGAAGGAATGATGTGTGCAAAGCTACAGAGGTGATGATTTGCAAACAACCAGGCAAATATCAAATTGCCTTATTTCATTGCAACCTTAGTCCTTCCTTTTGCTCCAAGGTTGTGAGTTTTGTGTTGCTGAAGCTAGATGTAGGGCTATCTCTTATTACAAACCAAGAGAGATAAACTTATAGTATGGGATAATAAACTTATAGTATAGGATAGTGTTCATTATGGACATAGACACAAAAATCACAAATAAGAACCGAATTCAGCATTATATACTAACAAATAGGATTTATTTAAGGAATATGAGGATAGTTTAACAATGGAAAACCTGAGAATGCAATTCACTATATTATTGCATGCAAGGAAATATATATAATTGTATTAATTGCTACAAAAATCTTTTAATAAAATTCAACGTGCATTTATGTTAAGAATTCTTAGAAAATCAGGAAAAGAAACTTCTTTAACCAAAAGAAGGGTAGCCAGGCAAACTCTAGAAACATATGCTTGTGAAATATTAGAATTATTCATGAAATAAGACAGTGTATTACTTAGGATAACACTCATTGTTGTGAACAAATAAATCCAAAGTCATCAGAAGTTTGACATAATCAGTGAAGTCGTTTCTGATTGAATGAACATGGTTATTAAGGGCTCTTTCCATCTTGAGACTCTTTTTTTTTTTAGTGGAGAGAGAATAGAGGATCATGTGTGGGATATTTCTGTGGAGGTTCCTAAATGTGACGGGTGCCCACACTGTTTTGGTGTACAGATCACATTACCACATCTAAAAGAGATCAGGAAATTTCAACTGGAAGAAACCCCAGAAGGAAGACCACAGAAAGAAGAGTTTGCTTGTCGTGCAGCAGTTGCTGACTGAATCCTTCTTTTGCAGTTACCAAATATCTATTTCATTAAAACATATTCAATTAAATTAAACTCCAATTAAACGGTTTTATTAAAACTTCACACATAAGACATATCCACTCTTGCCCCAAGGGAGACAAAGCAAAGTTTATCTTGTGGAAAATTTAGTTCCAAGTCAGCATTCCAGGTTATATGTCTTTCTTGGCATTAGGTCTGAACAGGGTTTTCTGCCATCTGGTGATTTCTGAATTAAAAGACAAATCATATATTCCCTCGACTCCCACTTCCACTGTCACCATGGATAGAATAATTCCAATAAACATATCCATTCACAAAAGTGAAAATTGGAAGCACGCATTAGTCACTTCAAAACAATATCAAATTCTATTGGGTGAGTATTGAGGTTCCCTTTGGCGGAAAGAGGAAAAGATCCTTGGTTAGACTGCAATTTTGCTTCTTGGGAGGAACTATCTTGTCCTTGTCCTTAGTATTCTTAGAGATCCCTTTTTGTACATTATTCTCTTTCTATATCTGAAATGGGTTAGGAGGTATATAAACTTTGGAGCCTGAATAGAAATTGGATCCTACCTCCTGTTTATGTAACTTAAAGAGCTCAAGGTTTATGCTAGAGCTCAAATGGTCAAAGCCATTTTTATTCCAGTCTTGCAGTATTTTCCAATTTGGTTATCTTAAAAAAAGCAATAGGGGAAGATATGGCAGTGCCTTACAAAGTTAAACATGTGCTTACCATATGACCTAGTAATTGCACTCTACTGCACTGATCCCAGTGAAGTGAAAATTTGTATACTCACTCAAAAGCCTGTATAAAAATGTGCAAAGCAGGTTTATTTGTAACAGCCAAAAACTAGAAATGACTCAATGTCTTTCAACAGGTGAATGATTAAACAAACTCTGTGGTACCTTTATACCAAAGAATACTACTCAGTGATTTAAAAAGACAAACTATTGATGCATGTATAAAATAGATTGATGTTGTGTTTTAGTTTCCTATTGCTTCTGTAATAAGTGACCACAAATATAGAGTCTTAAAACAACACAACTTTATTATCTTACAATTCTGGAAGTTGAAAATATAAAAGTCAGAATTGTTAGCTAGGCTGATTTCCTTTCTGAGTCTTCAGGGAAGAAACTTTTTTTTGTTTGTTTTTTTTTTAGTTAGTTTGTTTCCCTTTTTCAACTTATAGAAGTTGCCAGCATTTATTGGCTCATGACCCCTTCCTTGTATCATTCTAATCTTTTGCATTCATTGTCACATCTTGTACTTTTCTTTGACCTTCTTATCTACCTTTTATAAGGACCCTTTTGATTATATTGAGTCCACCTGGACCGTCCAAGATACTCTTCTCACCTCAATGCCTTTAATTAAAACACAACAGCAAATTCTCTTTTGCTATATTCATAGGTTCATGGAATTGGAATGTGGGTATCTTTCAAGGTAGGGGAATATTATTCTGTCAACCATAGATCTAAGGAATTATGGTAAATGAAAAAAGCCATACTCAAGTGTTATATACTCATGACTATATTTATATAGAAAAATACCTCTTTATTATGAATAAAGATAAAATTCAGAAAATGTAGCTCAATATGCCAAATGGATTTCAGAATCAAGCAAATACAACCACTTTGTAAAAGGTAATACTAGCACAAAGTTGCAGTTATAAACGACAAACTTGAACTTTCTGCAGTCAGATCCATTTCCAAAAGGAAAGTAGAAGAAATTGAATTCAACATTCCAAGATTTTTATTCACTGATCAGCAATTAGGTTGATTGTATTTTTGCAATTGTGAGTTGTGCTGCAATAAACAGGTGAATACAATTGTCTTTTTGTTTGATGACCTGTTTTCCTTTGGGTGGATACCAAATAGTAGGATTGCTGGATTGAAGGGTAGATCTACTTTTTGTTCTTTGAGAAATCTCCATATTGATTACCACAAAAGCTGAACTAATTTATTTTACATTCCCACCAACAGTATATAAGCATTCCCTTTTCACCACATGTATGCCAACTTCTATTTTTTAAAATTTTGACAGGTACACTTAAAGCCCAGACTTCTTCACTACTATACAATGCATCCAACCAAAAAAAAAAAAAAGATTTGCACGCCCAAAGCTATTGAAATTTTTTAAAAATCCAAGATTTTCCAGTCTGCTAATTCTCCTCTCCCAAGGTGTGCTACGTCTATTGAGTACCACTTGCATGAAAAGAAACAAAAGATATAAGGAGGAACTATTTCTTCTAACAATCATAGGGTTTAATTTTGCTTAGGCTTAGCAGTGCATGAGCCTCCTCTACTTTTTGAAGGTTTTAAGTATTCCATAATAAAATTAAAATTTAAAAGAATCAAGAGAAGGCAATAAGATAGTAAGAAGTACATTTAGGAGAGCTTTCGTGACAATTCTAGAGTTGGGACTTCCTAGGATAGGAAATAGGGGGCAATTGAGACTTTGTAATCAGAGAAGCAGCACGTTCAGAACTGCATTAGGAGATGATTGCAATGACTTTATAAGAGAAAGATGATGGTTAAGGATGGAGGTAAGATCAGCCAAAAGAGGACTGCCATCATTCAGCCCAGATGAGGTTAGTGACAGTAGGGAGGGAAAGCATGGACATTAGGAGTATATTCTGATGAGAGTGTTAGGAAATGTCAGCTTTGTAAACTGTTATCAAGTCACCCCAGTACAGTGTAAATGTTCACTAAGTCATGGAAACATATTAGTTGTGTGAGGGAGAACGAGGCGATAAAGATGAGGTTGAGATTTAATGATGTGGGGAATGTTGGGACCATTCATCTGAAGAAATTAGGATGAAGGGTGTTAGTGGATGGGAGAACTGATTGTGGGTCTTAGACAGCTTCAGTTTTTATCCAGTCACATAGGTAGATGAGGCACTCACTTATAACATTATTTTAAGAACATCAAAAGCTCCCCATGTTCCCTGAATAGCCCCTCTCATATACCTGCTGTTAAGACTTTCAATAAATTTTCTTATTTTTCTTCATACAGGTCTCATATACTTTTGAAGACTAATTTTATTCCCCCATATCATAATAGTTTCTATTGAGATGAAATGTAAAATCCTTGCATTCATTAGAAAATGATAATTAGCTATTGCCAGTCTTTAGAGAAGCTTTTGGGGTTTGTGTTTATGTTAAGTGGTGTATGGCTGACAGACAGTTAATTGGAGGAAGAAGGCTCTTGATTTGGGTGTTTTATGTGAAATGGACTTCTGTTCTATTGCTATAAGAAAGTATGTACCTGAAGAAGAACGAGTTAAGTAGGGCAGGATGTGAACAGAGATTGGATGAGTGGAGATGAGCCTGCAAGGAGCATTCGGGAACCAAGGTAAGAGACGTGTTGTTTGGTTTGTTTTCTGCACTTTCACCATTCTTTCCTCATACTATATTAGTAAGAAGCAGGCATTCATATATTGCCATAAATATATTCAAAGATGTGAAAGATAGAGAAGAATGTTCTATGACCTAAAAGAAAAATGGATGCTCAGGTGTATGACACTTGAAACCTGTGATAATGCAAGTGGTTCCTTCTTGAGGGTCCTCTAGGAAACTTGACACTCTCCAAAGACAGCATAATGTGAGGGCACTTTGGCTAGAACTATCTTTTGACTCCCCTTTGGCTTTGTTCTTCCAGGAGTGATCATATTGCACTACACTATGGGGAAATAGTTTCTAACCTCATAATAACAGTACTAGTAATAGTAGCAGTAGCAGCATCCATAGCATTTGTAGTGAATAAAGGTTCTATGTACCTTGCTTTCACAGAGTATCTAGTTCACAAGAAGCCTTTGTTTCAGAAGTTGCTATTCCCACTTTCCAGATGAGCAAATTGAAATGTTAGATAACTTACCTAAGATGTTACAGAAGAGTTGGGGCTGGAATTTGAACCTGGTCAATCTGAATTCAGCTCACAGGTGTTGAAACACTGTAGGAGGTAGAGGCAGTTTATTTCTTAAATGATTAAACCATTTAAATGTTTTCAGTATCATGCCTGGCATTTAGCAGACATGCAACATATTTTAATTCTCTCTGTCTCTCTCAGACAATTAACAATTAAAATTGATTTTTTAAAATGGTGAGCACAAGGGAGGGATCGGCAGTTGCTGGGCACTGCTAAGGGAGGGAGGAATGAAGGGAGGAGAGTGGTGGGCACATGGCAACACAAAAGGTACCTGGTCCACTGCCAGGGAGTGAGAGGGCCGGTTGGAAGCCCAAACTTCACCTGCAAAACAAAACTTGCCACAGTTCCACATTCGAGGAATATGTCAAATTCAAAAGCATAGTACATAGTAAATTAATAGATTTTGGAATTTAGACACTCCGGATGACAACCAAGGGACATTGGATTGAGGACCCCTGCAGAGCATCCTAGGAGAAGAACAGTGCAAGACATGTCTGAGGCAAAGAAGAAGAGGGCAGGGAGAGGCCACAGAGGAGGCAGTGACCAGTAAGGGAGAAATGGGCAGGAAGAAAATCTAGATGACCAGAATAACGAAGAAACAGTTTACAACAGGTAATGTCTATTATTCACGACTAAGTTGTCTTCAGTTCTTCAGTTGTCGTCAGTATCAGGAAGTTTTCTTGTTGTATCTTGACACCATTGGGAACACCCAAATTCAAATCCTTAGTAAAAATTATCCACATGCAAAGACACTGGGCAGCTAGAGTTTTCCTTGAAGCATTAAGGAGGATGGATGGCCCAACCATGTAATAAAAGGTGTTGAAGAATAGCAATGTCCCAAAGCTAAGAGTGAAAATCAAGGACCTGGCAACAGCAAGGAAGCAGGCTGTTCTCTGGACCATCCTGCGGTGGACACAAATGGGCCTTCATTTCCCATCAAAGTAGGAGGTGACTCTTTACATCAGCGTGAAGGGGCCTAAGTCTTCTGGTTCTCTGCAAGACTTCTAGGAGGCAGGTCTACAAGATTGCTTTTGGTCCACAAGGGGCCACCAAGTGGGACAGGCACCATAAATGCTTGGGGAATTAATAGACCTGGGTCACCAACAGCCCTGAAGAAGGCTGAGTGAAATATTTTGTTGAGATGAATCCCATTGGAATCATGAACCCAATTCCATTTTATCTCTGTATGGTGTTTCCCGCATACAGTGTCAGGTTTTTCTTTTCTCTTTTCCCCTAATTCTCTAGGATTGTCCGTAAGTGGAGGAGTCTGTTGAGGAGGCTTAGATGAATATAACCATGAATATCAATGAGACCCTTGATCCCTCTCAGCATAGGCGAGTGTGCTGGGTCCCTCTCCCAGCTCTTTGAGAGACAAGGGGCTATTATGCCCTTGCACTTTTTAACCTCCTGTTCTGTGGAGACAGCAATCATATACCACCATAATTCCATTAGTTAATGAATACTCTAAAAACTTGTCTATCATAAAAATACCCTTAAAAATTAGTTAATCAATTATCTCTTCAGTTAATGTTTTCTTTTTTTTTTTTTTTTAACACCTTCTCATTTAACTGAGACCATATGGGAAAGATATAATTAATTATTGGATTAAAAAATGTTCATGTGAGTGTTCAGATAGGTTGAGGAAGGAAAGAGCTAGTCCTGATTTTTTTTTTCCTCCCTGTTTTTCCTCCATGTTTACATTTCAAGTTCTTGGACAGTGTGGTTTAATGCAGAAATTTACATATTTGGGATGAGCAGCTTGCCCCCACCCCCACCTTGTCATGGCAAGCTTACGATTTTGGTGTTCTCTGTTGATGATCCTAGACTCAGCTTCAGAATCCCGCTCAACTCAGAAAATATTAGCAATCAATCAGCACCCAGAGGTAAAAGTAATTAGCCAATTTCCGTCTAATAGAAGGAAGCCATAATTGAGGAATGGGAGACCTGAGTCACAAACTTGTTTCTTTTAGTATCTAGCTGTGACTTTAGGCACATTACTAACCTCATATGGCTTATATTCCTCCTCATCTTTATTTTATTATTGTTTTTTGAGTTGGAGTCTCACTCTGTCGCCCAGAATGGAGTGCAGTGGCCGCTCCCGGCCACTGCAGCCTTGACCTGCTGGGCTCCGGCAATCCTTCTGCCTCAGCTTTCCAAGTAGCTGGAACTACAGGTGCACGCTACCACACGCAGCTAATTTTTTGAATTATTGTAGAGATGAGGTCTCTCCAAGTTGCCCAGGCAGGTCTCGAATCCGCGGGCTCAGGCAATCCACTCACCTCAGCCTCCCAAAGGGCGGGATTACAGGCTGAGCCACCAAGCCCGGCACCTCATCTTTAAACAAAGAGACTTCAACAGCATTATGTCGTATGAGCAATTGACTTTTGCAAGTTTAACTATACATGTTCAGCAAATAACAGCAGCAATAATAGTTTTCCTACTACAAGCCCCAAATCCATATAAACTACTTCATCTGGTACTCAACCACAAAATTAGTGATTTTTTTCAATGCAGTAGGAAAACTGGTTGGATTGTCCTCATAAGGAAAATGAAATCAACACAAAATCATTTATGCTACATTTCATGAGCTTTTAAATATATTTTTAAAGGGAAGTTTTGACACTACACAACTTTTTGCCTAATGTGCTGATTTTAGATTTAATCTCATTTAAAGAAGGACTACACTAGTCTGGGACCCAATGAGATATGGGGAGCAGACGAGCACTGTCACTGTAGCAGACCTTGAGTAAAGGTTCCAAGCAAAGGCAAGGTCTCGCTTAATGGCCCCAAGCTGGTAGGCAAGGTCTCGCTTGGAAGCTCTGCATCTAGCCAAAGGCAGGCTGTGAGGGATACAACCTGCTACACAAAACGGTGTCTCAGATGCCTACACATCCGGGTGCACATAGTACAGATAAAGCCTTAGCTACCACAAGATAACTGCAGAAGAGCTCGCATTTTAGGTAGCAACAAAATTCCGTCATGGCTCCCTCACAAACCTTGAATCCTTCCAACTTCTCTTGTGCTTAATTACAAAATAAACATGCTGAGCTAGTTTGGGGCCACTTCTCCTCCATCAGAGGAAAGTGTCCCACCTGGTCCCAGCTTTTCTTTATGTCTTCGTGTCTGTGTCTTTCTTATTTTATTTATTTATTTATTTATTTATTTATTTTTATTTTTATTTTTTTTGAGTCGTAGTCTCACTCTGTCGCCCACACTGGAGTGCAGTGGCCGCTCCCGGCCACCGCAGCCTCGACCTGCTGGGCTCCGGCGATCCTTCCGCCTCAGCCTTCCAAGTAGCTGGAACTACAGGTGCGTGCTACCACGCCCGGCTAAGGAAATTTTAAGAATAATCTTATGCATCCTTCAAGTCTCAGTTAAATTACCACCTCTTCGTGTAAGTATCAGCCCCTCCATGCAAATGCCATTCAAACAATGAAAGTTTCCTGGATTCTCTCAGTGGGATTGAATCTCATCACCTTTCATGTTCCCATGGCACTTTAGTCCAGAAAACATAATACTGTCCAAGTGATCCATTCATTACTTTCTCTCATTAGAACGCAAGCTCTGTAAAGACAGGACCTCATCAGGCTGATCCTTAGTGTTTACTCCAGTTCTCACTGAAGCAAGCATCTTGCACAGAGTCAATGCTCAGTATATATCTTTGTTGAGTTGCATTGACATTGTGCTGAGCGCTTAGTGAGCATGCAATGATTGCCGATTGATTATGAAATAGTGAACAATGCCCATATGAGAACTCTCCACAAAAGGCCCTGTAGCATATAGTATTAAGTTCAACCTTGTGAAATGACCATTTTTGTAAGCCAAATTGTTCAAATATTGACAATTTCACATGAGCCAGTTTGACATAAGAAAAACAACCTAGCTGGGATAGCCGATAAACCCTGGAAAGTTTTCCCTTGGAAGGCTTTGAAATCTTCCTTCTTGGATATCTTTTATAATTAACTTACAGCTGTTAAATATTATTTTTTAAAATACTCCAAAAGTCCAAATCTAGATGATAAACCCTCAAATATCCCAAAGCCCGGACAACAGAGATGAAATTTAATTCCAACAACACTTTTTAGCCATGATCCTTAATGTCCTGTTCATGGGACCAATTGCTAATTCAGTTGAGTATCATCTCTCAATCTTGACCAAAAAAATTTTTTAAAAGGCTGAGAAATGGAGTCTGGGGCCTGGTAAGTGGGATTTCTGTGTACAGTAAATCCTTCTGCTCCCTGGCACACTTTAGCAGATAGATCTGCCTGTCTGTTGATGTTTTGGGTACCATCTTGACCTTCAGAAGGGATATCCCTTCCAAAGTTAGCCCAGTAGATGAGAATGTTCTTGCTGGCAGCTTTCTTTTGCCTGACTAGAGCCTCTGGAACTGAAAGAAGCAGAGGCAGCTGACAGTGTAATTTATCCACATATCACCTGGAAACAGTATCATTTCTTTTAGCTCTCCGGAGACCCTAGCCTGGAAAAAGGCCCAAGATGCCTGTCAGACCAAACAATGCCTATCATATTTTATTACGTGGGATGAAACATAAGACTTTATGCTCCGTTAACAGAAGGTTTCATTTTCACTCCAGGAAGGCAGTTCAACATTACAATATCTTATCTTGTTGTTTCCTATGTTTTTAATATAAACGGCCTTAAAATTCCCCACTTCCATCCCCTGTACCCACAGCCCCAGGCATCCAGAAACTATATTATCAGATTTTATAGTCTGAGATAATGTGGTATTGTGAGAGTTCCGATATATATGTGGTGTGCTTTTTTTTTTTTTTAAATAAAACTACAGCCTGATAAAAAGAAGAAGTTTGCTCTCTAGTGGCTGACTTATAAAAGGCTCTAGAAACCACACAGTAAGATATCTTAGAAAGAAGAGGAAATTTAACGGTGATATCTGTGTAACAAGGTCTGAGTAATTATTTTGTTATTATTGATTTTTCTAATTTTCCTTAAACTGAAAAGCTACATTATAGCAAATGTTTTTGTGGATTTTTTTCCTCTTAAAAAATTTCCTCTCATTAAGTTAATTTCAATTTTAAATTCTTAGGGTAGCAATTAGGTTTCTGGTGTTCTATTAGCCTATTATACTTTTAGAAAGCTCCACAAATTCATTTAATACCATCTAATTAATGTCTATTATAGATACATTGCCCAATAATATAATACTATTAGAGCTTTTTAAACCATTTTTAGTTCTCTGCAGACAGCTTACATAAATTCAGAGGGAAATAGTATAATTATTAATATGATGCTAATAATATCATTTTATTACTCCTTTTGCTACAGCACCTCAATTTATAAAATGTTACTATAATCTGAATTATAAAACGAGGAAAACATTTATCCTGTGCGCTTCTCTTTTGAATACCGCCCCCCACCCCGCCATTGTGTTTTACATTTCTATCTTATCATCCCACAAATTCATTTCTTTCTCCCCAATCCACACTATTTTTTTCAACTCTTTTCCGTATCCTTTAGCAGACAGTAGGAAGCCAAACACCACCACTGGTCCCTGAAGTTCCAATCCTTAATTCTAAAAAAAAAAAAAAAAAATGAGTTCCATCGCAAGAAGATTTCTACCTGCACAGCAATAAATAAAGAGTTTTCAGATCCCTAAATATCTCTGTTCTTATTTTATCTCTAAGAAAGAAACCAAGCCGGGCTCGGTGGCTCAGCCTGTAATCCCGCGCCTTTGGGAGGCTGAGGTGAGTGGATTGCCTGAGCCCCCAGGTTCGAGACCCGCCTGGGCAAGCAAGACCTCATCTCTACAATAAATAAAAAAAAAAAATTAGCCGGGCGTG
>CAUYQG010003525.1:0-25159 GCA_963574415.1 Tarsius wallacei
GCCTGAGCCCGCGGGTTCGAGACCCGCGTGGGCAACTTGGCGAGACCTCATCTCTACAATAAATCAAAAAATTAGCCGGGCATGGTAGCGCGTGCCTGTAGTTTCAGATACTTGGAAGGCTGAGGCGGAAGGATCGCCGGAGCCCAGCAGGTCGAGGCTGCGGTGGCCGGGAGCGGCCACTGCACTCCAGTCTGGGCGACAGAGTGAGACTCCAACTCAAAAAAAAAAAAAAAAAAAAAAAAAACATTAGCCTAAGAGAAAGAAACCTGCCTACAGAAGACCAGTATATGAGGGGTCCGGAATAAGCAAATGTATAGAGACATTAAGTAGATTAGTGGCTGCCTGGAGGCAGAGGTGGGAGGGGGGAGGGTGGAAAGTGACTGCCTAAGAGGTTTCTATTTGGGGTGATGGAAGTGGTCTAAAATTAGATTATAGTGATGGTTACAAAACTGTAACCATACTAAAAACCACTGAACTTCACACTTTAAATGGGTGAATGTGATCACATGATGATATCTCAATAAAGCTGTTAAAAAAGGGGACGAGGAGGATGCAATAACACACTATTTCTTTGAAGAGAGACTAGATCTTTTATCGCTTTAGAAAACCGTTTCCATGTTTAAACCTAATACTAAACAGGACATGAAAATAGAGTGTCATTGAGGAAACCGAGGTCCTGGAGGGAGCAGGAAATTAAAAAGTGCACTTTTCGCAAAAGTATGAGTTCCAAAACAGATCCGCAGAATACAGGTCTGTGTAAAGGCCTTGGCAAACACTGGGCACATACTTGTCAACGCAACTAAAGGTTCAATGAAAGTTGTTTTGTAAACAAACAAAGCAGCGTTCCCAAGTACCTAAGGATCTCTAGGTCTAAAGGTGATAGACCTCAGGGTCTGCCACTCCCATAACCAACAAGCGTCTCAAAGCATGATTAAGAACGAGAGGAAGGTAAAGAGACTCAAGGACAGCTCCCTGCACGAGGGATTGCGATCGTGCACGCTGAGCTGCGGCTCGCCGTGGGAGCCCTGGCTCACCAGGCGCTGGGTTGGGAGGCCTGAGCCCCACGCGCGCGCGCGCGCACACGCCTCGCGCGCCAGCCCAGCCCCCCTGAACAACCCAGCTGCTCCCGCGTGCGTGAAGCAAGGAAGGGGCCCCGGCACCGTAGGGGTCACAGGTCGCAAGTCCCCGACGCACGGGAGCAGCAGAGAAATATCTGGGGAGCCGGAAACCCACCGCACCCGCCCCTGGCAGAGACGGTCTGCCCGGCGGCCCCCGTCTCGCGCAGAGCACGCCCCGCAGCGAACCTCCCCAGGCTGCAGGGCCACCAACGTCCCCGAGGGATGGCGGGGTCCGCGCGCGCGCAGCCCGGTTCTCTTTCGGCGCCTCTCGGCGGGCTCCTACCTTCCGCCTCCACCACCTCCAGGAGATCCGGGTCGCCCATCTTCGCCAGCTCGTTAACGACACTGACGCCCGAGAGGCGGCGGGCAGCGGAGCTCAGCGACTGGCCTGGAGAACTGGAGCAGATGCTGAATCTGATGGTGGGCCGCAGGAATGGCTGTGAGGCCTTGCGGTCGGCCCTCCCTCTGTGCCCCTCCTCCTGCTTCTCTTCTTCCTCTTCGACCTGGGACTCCGGGATCCTGGGGTCCTTCTGCCAGTTGCCCTTCCTCCCCACCCGGTACTGCCACCCGCTCTTAGTTCCCCGCTCCTTGGCCTTGCGCTTCACCACCCTCTCCCGGTGGAGCTCCTGGGCCCTTTTCCAGGGTTTCTCCAGGTGTCTCTTCCCCGGCCCGCCCGGCAGCCAGGCTCCCGGCGCCTCCTCCTTCTCCTCCTCCTCCTCCTCTTCTCGGCGCTGGCGGAGGTCCTCTCCCCTCTTGCCCTCCTGCGGCTCTCCTTTCCAGTCCCTCTCTCCCCGCCTCTCTCCCCGCCTCCCGACCACAAGACCCGCCTGCGCCCCACCCTCGGGCACCGCCATCTCCCGGGCCTCCCGCCGGGCTGGCTCGGCGCCGGTCCCTTCCCCTGCCCTCCGGCTGTCAGAGCCCCCGGGCCCCGGCTCTGCCGCCTCTCGACCCTCCTGAGGACCCGCCGTCCCCCGCCCCTCCTCGGAGCCCGCCGACCCCGGTTCCTCCTGGCCGGCCGGCTCCATTCTCAACAGGCTTCCCGGGTCCCCTTCCACCGGGCCGACCACATTCCAGGACTCTTGATCCTCCGGGGCTGCCGCCTCCCCTCGGCCCGAGCCCTCCTCGGAGAGAGCCCTCCACCCGGTTAGGGAGTTGTTTTTTGTCGGGTGAGAAAAAGCCCCTCTTCCTTAAAGGAACCCTTCCTGCCCCTTCTGGCCGGCGCGTGGCCGGGGTCTCCAGGGCTCCAGCAGTCCCTTGCCTCCCGCCGGCGTCTGGCTCGCGCGTGTTAACTTTTGTCCCGGCACTGCCCGCTTCCTGGGCGCCAGCATGATCTCTGCCTTCCACAGCTGGGGAAAAGCCAGACCTTGCGGCCTGAGTTCCCAGACAGTCTCTGCCCCTTAAAAATTGAATGTACTTGGGCAAGTTTCTATAAGCTTCAGTCTTCACGTCTTTAAAGGAGAAGGATAATTGTGAGCCCACCTCCTAGGGGTGTTGTGATGAGCACAGCGTAGACTGCTTGACAGAATGTGTTTTTAAAATTAGTTGCTATTAAAGTTAACCCATATTACACTGATCTCAGCTTTACCTCAATGGGTCACTTAGTGCCCACCACCCCCACCCCCAGAAACTCAGCCTCAAGCAGAGTGCGGAGTCCCACTCTGAATTGGTTCTGTGTTTTGGGGACCCTATACATTGCCAATTCCCCAATAATTAGGAGATAAGATTTACCGCCTAATCGTGGGGAAAATGAATGGCTGATGATGAACTGCAGGTGAGGGAGAGGTCTGAGTTGAGAGCCTTGACAGTGCAGAGGTGAATCTGTGACTCTGAGTTTGGAACAAGGGTGGGATGATTTGGAAATAGGATGAGGTGACCCAGGAAGACTTGACCTTTCTTGTTTTCTACTACTGTACTTCCCCCCAGCTCCATTCTATTGATATTTTAGAACTGAGAATCTTTTACAGATGAGGAAACAGGCCTAGAGAGAAGTTTTGATGAAGATCATGATTAACTGTGGGACTGGAAAAAAATGTTTTTGTTTTTGTTTTTACTATTCCTTGCTATCTCCTCCCTTATTAAACCTCTAGAATACTTGAGTTCTGGTCAAGTGATTTCAGACTGTAGGCAATTCCTTACTAGGTGTATCTTGGAACTGTGTTTGAAAGATGAATATACATAAGTCAAGCAGTAGACCTACACATGCAATTATAAAAAATGGCTAGTTCTGATACAAACTGTTTGTTTTTTACATCTTGATTATTAATCTTGTTTGGTTCTAATATAATTTCTACTATAATAATATATGCATAATATGTATAATGCTGTGGACATTGTAAATAAATCGATGGATAGAATCTTTGCTTTACATAGATTAAGTTAAAATAAAGACAATAAATCATTTTCTATAATTTTATATGATTTATTGTTTCATATTACTTTATTCTACATCATATTTGAAATGGTGTTTATGAGAAGACATTATTTTGATGAGTTTACCCAAGACTAAATGTAACATTTTGATGCTGAAGTTGCTTATTTTTTATCAACATCCTTTAAACTTTAACAAACAGTTGAAAACCAGTTATGTCCTTTTGATAAAGGTCTGTATTTTACTCACAACTGTTTAAATCTTGAGAAATATTCTCTTTATTCATATCACTGAACTATTTCATATTACTAATCCATTTATAATTTTAGAATCTGTCCATTTCCTCCATCGCTACATCCTGCTTTGTTGGACACAGCCTTTAACCATACCCTTTCAGAATTATGTTCTGAATAATTTATACATGTTCCTTTAATGTAATTCAACACACAGTTAAGTATTGGATATGGCCTGAAAGTTGTCTTTTTTTAAATGCTCCAAATAGTTTCAGTCATTGCTTCAATTATTATAAGCATCTGTACCACCTTTCCTTACTTGCCTTTTATATCTTCTACTAAAGGTCGTAGACCAAAGTATTTACGTGATTATGTAAACACAGCTGTAAAGATATAACTGGTGATACTTTGGAAACTAAACTGTCAACTGACATTTTGAAATACTTATTTGCCTGCTGATGAGCAAAAAAAATATGAATTTGCTATAGGAAAGTCACCTTAGGGTTGCCTGTAGAATGTTAAATGTATACAAATGAACAACACTTACATGTTAATTTTTTTCTTTTTATTTCATTTCATTTCTTTCTTTCTCTTTTTTTAAAACTATTCTAGCAGCCTTAACTCAGAGCGAAGAGAGTAAGTTCATGAACTAGACTCTGAAGACCAGAAAAGGCCTTGGCCAGTCATCTGATGGATCCATTTTCCTTCTGGTATTTAAAGCAAGAATATCGCACCTCCAGTCTGTGGTCTGGGTCAGTTTGCTTTCTCGATTTCTCCGCATATCAAATCTTTGACTCCTAAAGTAGAGATCTTCCTTTTAGACTACTTTTCATGAAGTAGTTTTCTTAATCCCTAAATATTTCATTTCTTCCATGTATTTTTAATATCTCGACAGTCCACATAAATGGCATATTCGAATGTATGGAGCTTTGTGCCAGGAGTAGAAAGCTCTACATCGTGACCCAGTCTCCCCCCTTTAGTAAGGTGGGCAGCCCAATGACCGTGGACCGATGACTTGGCTCCTTTGAACCCCAGGTTCCTTCTCTGTGCGTATTAAAGTTCTTACCTGTTCCAGCCATATCCTGAGGTGGTTGTGAAAGTCAAATAAATCATATGGGTGAAAGGTCTTTGGAACAATAAAAAAAATGTAGCAAATATGGGAAGTTTTATTGACCAGCAGAGGTAAAGTCATAGATTTACCAATAGGAAGGAATACTAGTTGTGGGCATTGTTCCCACCCACACCCACCCCCAACAAAATGCTGCTTCAACTTTCATTCTGGAATTTTCAAAAGCTTTCTGACTCCAGGCATTCACTACCCCCTGGTTTCAGAGGAGGGGCCAAGTTTCTTTATTTGTAAATTTGATCACTTTGAATCTTGCCTTTAAATTAAGGCCTTGAACCTTTATAATAAGCCCTGGTCCTCTTTACTATCATCTTCACCTCTGCCTACCGTCTTGCATCTTCTCTCTCCCAGAAAAAACTCACTTGACAGGCTGATCTCTGGAATCGCGGTGGTCACCAAAAAAGCAAGTTTAATACTCAGCACTCACAGGCATGCTTGTTATTTGCCTATCTAAATGCCTAGGATGGCATGTCCCCTCTGACTTAGAAGTAGAAAACTGGCATTTGTCCCCAGATTAAAGAGATCATGGGGAACTGTCTCAGCAATAGATTCAGAACTGGGAAGCATTATTCTTTCCCATGCCTGCTTGTGACAGCAACGGAGTTGCAAATGACACTATTCTGTTTCCAATCTTTCAGTGGCTTTCTGTCACATACTATTTTGTGCATTTACAGAAAAATCCAAACACATTTATTGTAAGTAGGATTGTAAGAGCTATATTTACAGGATCCGGAGCTAGCTGGGTCTCCATTCTTATTTCCCACCTCTCTCCCCCTCCGCCACTACTCCCGCCATGCTGCCTTATTGTTGTTCTTCAAACACAGCAAGCTCTTTCCCAGGACCTGGCCTTTGCACTAGCTGTTCCCCTCCTCCACCTAAAGAATTTCACACAGATGCTTGATGATTAACCATGCAAATGTCACTTCCTTGCAGAGAACTTTGCTGACCACCCTAAGGTGGTCATGTCACCCCACATCACTATCCACTTACCATGTGTTATTTGTCTTCATAGCAGTGATTACTTTCTGGCTTCCTGTATTTATTTTTTACACATATTTATTTGTATGTAAGCTTCATGAAGGCGGAAATTTTGTCAGTTCACTTCACTGTTATATCTGTGGCACCTAGATTGGTTCCGGACACAGAAGGCTTTGGTATAAATATTTGACCAAGGTCTATCATCATATTTCATATTGCCTGAGTCCAGCCAGTAGTGGAGTTCTCTGATGCCCTTTGTGAGTAATTGTGTTATAATACAAATGGAGTGGCCAAATGCTATTCTGAGAACTAATTTTCTACTTCCGGAAACTATACAATTTACCTAAAGTAACTACCAGAGTTTATAAAATTCAAAGCAATAACTCAGGAATTCACCTCACTGTCTGAACACCAACATCTTGATTTTCTTCTGGCAAGAAATGGCAGCAAATGACCGAACAGGCAAACTAAGACCTGTCTCTGCTCCGCTGATACCACATTCCTCTTGGGTAACTGACAGATGCTTAGGATTGTTATTTTTCTTTGGCATACACTTAAACAGGGGTCTAAAAATGAACTCAAATGCTCGTATAGCTACATCAAATACTTCAGTAAGGATTTGGACACTAGGCCTTGATTGGATACACTTTTCTTACAACTTCCCTTTGAACTTTTGTAAAATACTTTTCCATCAAAGTCTCTATCTTCCACCGGGCCTATATTTTCTTTACCATCAAATCTTGTTTTGAACACTATTACATCACTTAAAGAAACTGTTGCCTCAAAGCTCATCCTTCACTACCCTGTGGTAGTCATTTAATCCAGTGCCTCTTTCCAAACCTTCTACAGTGGGTTTCGAGATTATGTCATTCCAAGTCTTCTCCCATAACTGATTCTCCCACTCTTCAGGCAGTATGAGATGGAAAAAAGCATGGACATTGAAATCAGACCATTCTGGATAAGGCACATCTGTTCCCATTTTGAAACCTCATTCAGCCTCCCAGTAGCTTTGTAACCTTGAGCTAGTAGGTTGATCTCTCTAAACCTTAATTGCCTAACCTATATAACAGACACACTTACAACCACTAAATAGTGTAGTTCTGAAAATTAATCAATAATGCTGTCTTGGCATAGAGTAAACATTAAATGAACGTTAGTTCAACCCTCTGTGCTGTCCTTGGCTCTTTCGTCTTCTTTCATCAAACTTTCTCATTTACTCTTTTCCATTAACTATCACTGTTTTGATTCAACTCCACACTTACTTCTCATTGAAAATGCCTTAATTAATTACAAAAAGTATAAGTTACTTATATGTTCTAACATCATCTTAATTTGAACCAGTCTATTGCTAAATCCATCTTCCCCCAAACTAGTTCAACTTCCCAATTCTTCTACTTCTTTCAAACCACTAGGATTATCTCCAGCTAGTGTTTAAAATTATAGTAGCTACTAGTGTTTGAATACTTGCTATGTATCTGTCAATGTGTTTTGTGTATGTGACCTCATTGACTCCCAAGATGATACGAAGTAGGTACATATCATCAGGCACCTCTTGTACCTGGTACATCTTGGCTCACTCTTTGAAAAGAATCAACTTTATTGAACCATAATTTATATTTGCCTTAGTCCATGTTGTGGTGCTATAACAGAATACCTGGGGCTGGATAACTTGTAAAGAGGTTTATTTGGTGAACGATTTTGGCAGCTAGAAGGTTCAAGTTTGGGTAGCTGTATTTGATGAGGCCTCAGGCTGCTTCAACTCATGGGAGAAACCAGACGAGTGGGTGTGTGCAAAGAGATCACATGGCAAGAGAGGAAGTGAGAGAGAGAGAGAGAGGGAGAGAGGAAGCAGAGAGGCGGCAGAGAGGGAGAAGGAAAAAGAGAGGGAGAGCAAGAGGGAGAGAGAAAGAGAGAAACTGAGGAAGCCAGACTCTATTTAACAACCTGCTCTTGTGGGAACTAATCCATTCCTAGGAGAGGGAGAACTCAACCCCATGGGAGGACATTAATCTATTCGTGTGAGATCTGAGTCTATAACCCAAACACCTCCCACTAGGCCCCACTTCCTAACACTGCTACATCAGGCATAAATTTCAACATGAGTTTTGGTGAGGACAAGCCACATCCAAACCATAGTAATACTGATAATTCTATTTATATTAATAATTAAAGTTACCAATTGTAGGTGTGCAATTAGATAAATTTAATGACAGTATACATTTATGTAACCATCATCACATTCATAATATGGACCCTTTCTGAAAAACACCCCATGTACCTTAGTAGTCAATCACCTCATTCTATCTACTGGCCCCTGACAACCACTGAGATGCTTGCTATCACTATAACTTCTTGACTTATCCTTTTAATACAGTCTTTATCATGGCAATTACTGTAAGCACATATAATTTAACAGGACTTCGCCTTGGTTCTATTGGATGCCTTGTGCTTGCTGCCCTGGGGCTTCCTTACCACTACAATGTGGGTTGCCTATGTGTGTCCACGACTCTACTCTGACACATGTGCAAGCCTGTAAACAGGAGGAAATTAGCACAACATTAGGCAACTCTGAATGGCAGGGGATGATGAATAAGTGTTCTTTTTCATTCTTTGGAGAGGCAGTTCTGAGATGGATTTTGCACAGCTCTTCAGGGGCTCCGCAGAGGGACTGACCCTCATTTGCCCACTGTGGTAGCCAGCACAACAGTATGTTCTCTCTTGGCTTTCCTTCCTTTCATGCTTGACTCTTTCCAGTCCCCCACTTCTCCTCCTAGCTACCATTTCCCAAAACAATCTTCCTGTCCACAAATCCTATCTAAAGCTCTGTTATTAGGGGAAATCCATGTGAAAATATCATCATTATTATACACTATTAAAAAAAAAATCACTTGGGAAACTGAGGCCAAAAGCTATTAAGTGACTGCGCAGAATTGCATCACTGCCAAAAGACACAGCAAGAGTTTGGATTCAGGATATCTCAACCCCGCAGTTCATGTTCTTAACCACCATCTTGCTTTCCATGGCGGAAACTAGTCAGCTTTGATTTTGACCAATATTTTAATAAATTGCATGGATACGACCAGTTTTTGAGGTCATTTCTTCTTTTAAAACGCCTCACTCATCAGTTATTGAAAATGATTTCATCTAGTGGGAAGCCAAGGTGTGTAATTTTTGGGAAACATCCAGAATTCATTACTGCCTCTCCTTTTCTACTGCTATCACCTTACCACCTCCATCTTTGATTTCTACAGCCGCCCATTGGTTTTCTTTCTTCCAACAAGGCAATATTGTTTAATGGAAAATGCGTTGGCTTGATAGAATCAATTTCAAATCCTACCTCTCTCATTTTTAACCACGTGTTATTTGGTGGAACACTTTGTCTCTCAGAGCCTCAGTTTCCTTATCTGTAAAATGAAAAAAAAAACTTCCTATTTTGGAAGATTAAATGTAGTAACTCATGTCTTCATTTGTTCAAATATGAAACCATAGGATGCCATTTTCATTTTATCATATTGGTTGCTGTTGTCGTTGTCAGGTTGGTGCTGAATGACAGAGTTTTGGAGAAGCTAGAGCCATTTGTTGTTAAATGTATATTCAATCCTTTCAT
Source organism: Tarsius wallacei (assembly GCA_963574415.1). NCBI lineage: Eukaryota > Metazoa > Chordata > Mammalia > Primates > Tarsiidae > Tarsius > Tarsius wallacei. The sequence continues at coordinate 9,431 of CAUYQG010003525.1, forward strand.
CTTCACAAAAGGACTTATTTTTTGTCAGTCTGTAAAACTGTTAGTAACAAACTCAAAGATTTATGAGCCTTAAAATGAGATACATCACATAACAATGCCAATACAAATATTGTTTGAAACAATGGAAGGAACTCTTAAGAGCTGGCAGACTCTCATATTGATTAAAGTGCTCCATTAAGCAATAATCAGATGATCTTTAGTGCTGTGGAAATGAAATAAAAGCTTCTGAGAAATAGTAGGTTACCACTAAAAGATGATTTGGTGCTTGGATTCAAATATTCTGTAGGCCAATTTACATTCCCTAAAACATATTATATTTAGTATAATATTATATTAGTAGTATATTAGTGGTAGTATATTATATCTACTACTAAAATTCTAAACGAGTCCTTAAAACTTGGGATAAGTAGAAAGCCAAACTTGACTGAAACACAGAAACTTCAAGTTAGGGAAGGTATGCAGCTTATGTATACTAAAATTGGTCAGATCTTTTATGAAATATGCTTAAGAAAGCATAGTTTATTTTGAAAGTATCTAATTTATGTACAGTTTCTACTATGAGTACAAAGAGAGTGAAATTAAAGAGTTTGATTGCCTCAGTGGTTACGTCTGGAGTTCTATCCTCCTAGTTAAATCCTCTTCGTGTACTCCACCCAGCGGCTACATGGTTTTCACCAGTGGCATAAGAAACATCAAGAATATATTTGACATCTTTCAAACCATGAGCATGCTTGTAACTGAGCCTGCTGTGGTCTGTAATTTCATGTTTTAAGGAGAAAGTTGTTAATCACATTTTTTATTTAGTTCTCCCAAGCTAGATGCTTATTTGCAAGCAAGCAGTGTCACCTATAGAAAATGAGCCCACCCTACCTAATTACATCTTTGCCTTACATTAAGGAGATGGCTCTAATCCAGAATTGCCAGAAGAGTCGTCTTCAAAGACAAAGAAATGGGAGTCTGGAAAAAAAAATAACAGGCTGCTTCTAAAATTAACTGCTGACCATCCACCTCACTGAACTCAGGGAAGACCTGCAGATGAACCTCAAGACAGGGTCTGAAAAACCAGGACTCGACCAAATGGGATGTCTAAAGAGAAGAGAAGAAAACTGATAGCACTCTGAAAATATTTCCCAACAGCAATGATTTAATTATCTATTTGCTATTCTCTCCACCATTGCGCTAAGAGAACAAGAACTGTGACTCTTTCACTTATCATCTCATCCACCAGAGACAAGCACAGGGCATGATACGTGAATATTCATTGCTTGGTAGCCAGTTGAGTGTTTCCTTCATTGTTTTACTCTCCAGTAGTTTCTTGCGTGGTGGTCTTATCTTTCCAACTAGATTGTAGTCATCTGAGAGCAGAGACCATATCCTATGTTCCTCTAAAATCCTTTCTAATGGTCTTCTGTTCAAATCAGTGTCCATACCTGTGGAATGTTAAGCTGTGAACTCAGGAAAGAGAGTAAAGGAAAAGCAAGAGAAGAAAGAGTGTTAGTAAAGAGTTGTGATGATTTTTGTACAGCATATTTCTAAGTATACATTGGACTATGTGGAATTGCCAAACTGACTATTTTGACCTATTCCATATCAATGTAATAGGATTCCATCTAACTACTAGAGAGAGATGCAAGTTGAAAAATAAAAACAAGCAACAAAAATGGAAACAAACAAGCAAACAAAAACCACATTTGACATTTAAGGTGAGCAAACATGATTTTAAGTCATAGTTCTTCCGCTTCAATAGTTTCATAATCTTTCACCAATCTTCCAATTCTTATTGGACTTCAGTTTCCATGGTTTTGAAATGGGCATAATACCTCGTGGAGAGTTGTTAGGACGATTAGATGAGCTGAGAGCTCTGAGGTCTTTAGCTCATTATAAATGCTCTATCTCCCAATCATTGTGTGAGGATGTCTTGACATTTCCTTGTCCCAATCTGCCCAGACACAAAACAGACAAAATAAGTGTTAAAGCTTGTTATGAACAAAAAATAGTTTAAAGTACTTAGCTATGTCAATGAATCTCCCCTTTTATGCTACGAAGTAGGCATTATCATTATTGTTTCCATTTTACAGATTAGGAAACAAGTGTTGCTCAGAGTTAATGCTCGTAACTACTATATTATACTTAACTATATCATGTTGTAGTTTTTATAGTTGTTAAAAGCTCAACTTGCATAAAAATTTACAGTCATTCAGACAACAGGATATGGATCTAGTGTAGGAAATAAACAGAAACAGAAAAATAATGGGGTATGCGTGAGAGAGAGAGAAGAAAAGAAGAAGAAGCAGATAAAGTTGTGTCTATGTCTGGCTTAGGTCATCATTTTTCTTCTCAATGCATAAATGAGAGATTAATATGTATCATACTTCATAAATCTTTGCCATCCTAACCCTCATTTGGTAGGAGCATGAGGTGTTTATCTCTTAGAGTTTGCAGATCTGCTTACACTACAAGGTCAACCATTGTACGAAAGAGGGATAATAGCACAAAAACATGGGCCATTTTCTCTGTATTTAATCAATTGATCTAATAATTTTAACCAACTGATTTCTGCTTGGACTGATTTCAATTATGACTCTGGTATTGTGCTAAGGACTTCAATATATTAGCTCATTTAATTATGATAACAATGTCTTATGGTACATGCTATTCTCTTTCTTTTTCAGATGAAAAAACTGTGGCACAGAGGGTAGTAACTTGCCCAAATTCCCACAGGCAGTGACTAGAAAAAACAAGATTTTCACAGAGGTAGATAGGCTCCGGAGATCATACTATTACTCTCTGTTCTATTTTGCTCTCTTATGATTTATTAATTTTGTACATTATTAGCTGCAAAAACTTTCTACCTAACAGATGTGTTCTTATGCATAAGTGATTGCAGTGAGTGTTACAGAAACACCACCAGGGGTGACCTGACAAAGGTACCTCTCTAACTGCCTCTAATTGCGCCATTAAAGTTTCATTCATTCAGATCACAAGTGATCTCTTTTTAGGACACATATGGTGGATAAGAACATAAGGCAGGGCAGGGATGGAGAGAAGGAGAAAAATGAATCCTGGAGCATTGGAAAACTTCTAGAAAGTCAGTACTGGATGTGGTGCCTCAGTAGGAAAATGAAGAGGGGGGAAAACAGTTTTTTTCTATAAGGACAAACAGGCCCAACAGTGAAAGAGTTAATATGAATCCCAGTTTGTGAATGAGGAAGCTGATGGTCAGACAGGTTAAATATTTGCCATGGTCCCATAGCTGGTAAGCAGCAGTGCATGAACGGGAAATCGCATCTCACCTCAAATTTAAGTGCCACTTCTTTCATTATTCAGAACACTTTCTATGGCAATAGAGAAATGTGTGAAGAGGTGTATTTGAAATCCTAAAAGGAAAAAATAAGAGAGTATGGAGAAGAATTTCCTTCTAATTTTCTAAGTTTGCCCTGGCTTTTTGACTTTTTATTTATATTCTTTTATTATAAGTTGGTGTCAGACTGTATTCAGCCTTACTTGAAAAGACTGTTGATTGACTGCAATGTACAGAGGGTGGCACTTGGGGCTGTGTATGTCTGCAGTTGGCAGTATGAGACGGGTGGAGGTGGAAGGATAACCATTGTATCCTTCTAAACCTTCAAGGAATTTATGATCTGGTTAGAGAAATAATATGCATATTTCCTCCTGGATAAAATCCATACTTTTTAACCTGGCATGCAAAGTTCTTCCCAGTTGGACCACAGTCTTTCTTATTTTTCTAAAAAACTCTCTCTCCTCATCTTGCTCTCATCTGACAATTGTCAGGGAACATCCAACGGCCTTGAAAATACAGCTTTTCTGAAATGCTGCTTTCAGTTGGGGATACTCCCCTGCCTTCTGACATAAAAGCTGATGGGGCTGTGGCTATGGAGTAGTCAGTCACGTGACTAAGACTTTGCTGATTAAATGCTCAAATGACACAAAAATGAAATATCAGAATTCACTCATTATGGCGGTAGGTGGGATCTAACAGAGGGGTTGTGCTCAGTCATACCTCAATGCCGGCAGCAATAACTAGGGTGGTAGCATATCCTGGCTAGACCATATCTGCCACAAAATAGCTATTGTGCTTCCTATTTGTGGGCCCTTTGAAACTGCTTTGATTCCTGTCTCTTCCCCAAGCCTGACCTTTCTATTAAACCCAGAAAGAGCCTCCTCTCTGAACCCTGATAGTCTTTTTCTAAGCTCCCTTTGTTGCCACAACTACAACCAAAGATAACTGTCTGCTCTCTGTTTCTCAACTGTGAATGTTTTTCTCAAGCATTTTCTGGTATCCTTAATCAAAATGAACTATGATTTTCGTATGTGCTAACTACTTTCCAAGGTAAATTTTTAAAAATACAGAAAAGTCATTTGAAAGAATATTATTCTCTAAAGTTTAGTATATTACAGTGTAGCATAAGGTCCTTTCAGAGTATAAGAAAAGGATATACTCAGGACTTAACTAATAAAAGTTCATTGGCCGGGCTCAGTGGCTCAGCCTGTAATCCCAGCACTTTGGAAGGCCAAGGCAAGTGGATTGCCAGAGCCCGTGGTTTCAAGACCAGCCTGGACAACTTGACAAGACCTCATCTCTACAATAAATCAAAATATTAGCTGGGCATGGTAGCGTGTGCCTGTAACTCTGGCTACTTGGAAGGCTGAGGCGGAAGGATCCCTGGAGCCCAGCAGGTCGATACTGGGGTGGCTGTGAGTGTGCCACTGCCCTCCAGCCTGGGTGTCGGAGTGAGACTCCAACACACACACACAAAAACATTAAAATCAAAGTTTATCACAAGTAGGTAACAAGTGTTCTTCTTGAATGTTCTACCATTTTTTAAATTTATCTTTTTCTTCTCTTTATTCATTCATGCAACAAATATCACTGAACATCTTCGTTGTTGCTTGGCATAGTTCTTGGCTCTGGGGACGCAACAGCGAACAAGACAAATAAGGTCTTTATTCTAATGCAAGTTCAATTTTAGTGCCTGAGGAGATAAAAATAAATAAATAAAATGAACATTTCAGATAATTATAGGGACAATAGCAGAGCAATATGATAGAGAATTATTAGGTTGAGTGCATGAGAGAGGTCACTAGACATATGCTTTATGCAGGGACGTCAAGGGAGGTTTCTCTGGGGATATAATGTTTAAACTGAAGCCCGAATGGTAAAACCTAATCTCGCAAAGAATTGAAGGAAGGGTAGTCTAGGTAGAGGAAGTAACACACACAAAGGCTCTGAGATAGGAATGAGCATGATATATTTAAGTCCAGGAAAGGAACCGGGCTCGGTGGCTCAGCCTGTAATCCCGCGCCTTGGGAGGTTGAGGTGAGTGGATTGCCTGAGCCCGCCAGTTCGAGACCTGCCTGGGCAACTTGGCAAGACCTCATCTCTACAATAATCAAAAATTAGCTGGGCGTGGTAGCGCGCACCTGTAGTTCCAGCTACTTGGAAGGCTGAGACGGAAGGACTGCTGGAGCCCAGCAGGTTGAGGCTGCAGTGGCCGGGAGTGGCCACTGCACTCCAGTCTGGGTGACAGAGTGAGACTGCTACTCAAAAAAAAAAAAAAAATTAACCGGGCATGATGGCACATGCCTGTAGTTCCAGCTACTTGGAAGGCTGAGACAGAAGGATCACCTAAGCCTTGCAGGTCAAGGCTGCAGTGGCCATTAGCATGCCACTGCTCTCCAGTCTGAGTGACAGTGTAAGACTCCACCTCAAAAAAAAAATGTACAGGAAAGGGACAAGGGTGGAAGCATAGTAAGGCCACACATGATAGGAGATGAGAAGGGGAATGTACGGGCTCTACCATATAGAACCTAATGGGTCACTTTGACATGTCTACATTTTACTCTTTCATTCTTCGTAGACCACCTGCCATTCTGTGTCTCTGGATTTCAATCCTCCTAATTCATAAGTATCTCATTGAATAGATTGTTCGTCATCTCAGTAGCTTGTATCAATTATGAGAATGCTTGCTTCTCTGACTCATAACCTCAATATCTTACCCATTCAATACCGAGTATAAGAAAAATACATTTCTTACCCCACTAAATTTCAAAATGCTGTTCTATATTTTACTGAGTCATTCAGGACTCAAAGTGATAGACAAGATTCACCATGCTTAACACATGGCTTTCATGTTTGCTCTGAATGTAGAAATCGAGACTAGGGTGGATTAGGGAGTGTGGGGAGAAAGGTGAATGTATGCTCTCAAGGGAGAGTTTGATGGTACAACTGGAAGTGATAAGCAGCACTTCTTCTCACATCCCTTTGGGTAAAATTCAGTCACATGGCCACACCAAACTGCAAAGGAGACTGGAAAATGTAGACTGGATGATGCCCGGGAAGAAAGGAAAGTAGTTCAAGTCATCATAGCTTATGTAGTGAACTACATCAGGCTGCCTTTCATGGTGGGTAGCAGAAGAACACAGAGCAACTGGTAGGTATTTGGAGGATTCCTACCACCTAGGAATGGGAAGTGGGTTAAAAAAACGCATTTTAAAAAACCAAAATTTAAGTAAGTATAATTGTTTCTAGAAAATGAAAAATGCTAAAAGTTTAGATAATGAAAAATACAGAAAAAAAAAACCTGGACAAAATTGCCTTGCCTACTTAAGATGAACAGATAACATAGTGATTCTCCACAAGTAACATTTTCAGAGGGAATGTAGTGTACTGAATAGTGTCCCCTTATAAAAGGTATGTCCAAGTCCTAATCCCTGATACCTGTGAATGTGATCTCATTTAGAAATAGAATATTTGCATATTTAATCAAATTGAGGATCTAGGGATAAGATCATCATATATTTACACAGAGGTGACTCTATGTAGAAACATAAGGCAATACTAAAATTACTACTACTACTAGGCTCCCACCTTAACATTGTCTATGGTCAGTACTTCCTATGCACCCCTACATCTCTTTTCCCAGCAAAATGTTTCCCCTTGCCACTTCCAGTGACCCTCAAAGAACATCTGTGAATCAGGCTCAAAATATCATCTCCCTCTTCCTATACAGCTGGCACATGGCCCCTGCTGCATCGTACTCAGCTCGTGTTTCCAGCATTTTCACAGCTGGAAGGATGGGAATCTCAGCACACTTGTGATAATACACACATTCAGTCAAACTAAAGCTGCTGTTGTCTCTGGAAGCCAAAGCAGGGTATTTTAAGGAAGGGAAAGAAATGGTCGTCTCCTCAACTTCCTTGCAGCTGAGCCTCATCGTGGCAGTGCCAGTTCTTTGATGCTCACTAAATCCCTCACATCAGAGGCTGTGTCATACTCTGGTCCTACTCCCCTCTTCCACAGGATCTCTCAAACGATCCAAGGGGCTTGTGGGCAACAAACATAGTCCCTACTCTCTACATTGCCACTACTCTCTCCATGTCTTTCATTGTCTTGGCACTTCTTAGCGGGAAAAAAGCAAAAAAAAAAAAAAAAAACCTTGTTCTCTCAGCCAAAGGAAAAGCCTTATGCATAGAAACCTACAAAGAAGCTCTTCAAAAGAGGGAGAATTATCATCTACCAACAAATAGCTCTACTCCAGGAAATACAGTCTTTGCATAAGAAAAAAAGTGCAAAGAAAGGAAAGGATTTGCTATGGTTTGGATATGGTTTGTCTTCATAAAATCTCATGTAGAAATGTGATTGCCAGTGCTACACTGTTGGGAAATGAGGCCTAGTGGGAGATGGTTGTGACATAAGAGTGGATCCTTCATAAATAGAATAACACTAGCTCTTGGGAATAAGGAAGTTCTCACTGTCTTGGGAATAGACTAGTTCCCACCAGGGCAGTTGTTAAAGTGAGATGTCTCTTCCTCTTTTGTGCCCTTTGCACATTTCTGCTTCCCCTTCTGCTTTTCTGACATGAGTTGAAGCATGATGAAACTCTCCCCAGAAACCAAGAAGATGCATGTGCCATGCTCTTGGACTTTGCAGCCATCATAACTGTGAGCCAAATAAACCTTTAAAATAAATACATAAATAAATTACCCAGCCTCAGGTAATGTGTAGAACCACTATATGACTAAAACAGGACTGTGGTCACAGAACAAGTGTAAGGCTGTCAGAGACAAACAGCTTCTTTTCCATGGTCAATCCTATCATGCTGATGAGCTATCAAAGACTTTGAACTTGTGCTCCACCTTGGGCATGACTTGTTGCTTTTTCCAACACCTAGGGGAAATCTGCTTCTTCAAGACTTGGTGATATATTAGTTGAAGAGAAGTTTTTAAGGTGTAGCTGCTGGCTTTGGCTCAATTCAACCACAAGATTTGAATTGAGAATGAAAGTAATGGGATCTGGTGGTTGCATTAGCCCCATGAAAGAAGTCTCAGGAAAGTTGCCAGAACCCTTTCAGAGCTAATCGTTTTGTGCCTGTAGAGGCTAAAAGCAGGCCTAAAGCAAGAGAATAAATGCCAATCTCAACTAAGGAAAGAAACCAAAAACAATAACAGAGAAAAAGGACAGTAAATGAAATTTAAGGAATAAGTTCAAGGTCAGAAACAGAGAACAGGACTGTGCTGGGGAATTAAGTGTGGTGTGTTGCTGTGGTTTAAATGTTTGTGTCCCTCCCAAAACTCATGTTGAATCTTAATCCCCAATGTGACAGTTTTAGGATATGTGATCTTTAGGAAATAATTAGGCCATAAGGGCTCCATCCTTGCAAACGAATTTGTATCCTTTTCTAATTCAGTTAAAGGGCTTAAGGGTAAGAGTTTGATTTGTTGTTAATTTATTCTTCTGCCAAGTGAGGACACCTAGACAGTGCCATCTATGAGGAATGGGCCTTCACCAGACACAGAATTTTCCAGCAACTTAATCTTCAATTTCCTAGACTCTAGAATTGTGAGAAAGAAATTTCTATTCTTTATCAATTACCTAGTCTCAGGTACAAACTAAGACTATGTCAAGCATACATGGGTGCTATTGTATTCATTTGTTAGGAATGCTATAACAAAATACCACTGCCTGGGTGACTTAACAGAAATTTATTTTCCGAGATCAACATGTCAGCAGGTTTGGTTTTTCCTAAGGCCTCTCTCATTGGCTAGCCAATGCCACCTTCTTGCTGTGTCTTCCTGTGGTCTTTACTCTGTATTTACCTTCCTAAAGGCCTCTTCTCCAAATGCACATTCTGAGGCACTGGGGATTAGGGCTTTAACATATGAATTTGAGGAGAAGCACAGATGTATACTCAGTATAATGAACAAATATGTTTTTAGCACAATATAAACGCTAATTCATGTTAGTCTTCTGCTGTTCGTTAAACATTTATTTAGTGGAAGTAAATATTTCCTGACCTTGAATAATATTTGGAAAGAGTCCAAGTTTTTTCTAACTTTCAGAGGGTAAAAAGATCCCTTCAATGCATAAAACATCATTTCAATGTAGTAGTTAGGATGTGCTCCTTTTTAGATATGAATCCAATGATTCAATATTTATTGAAAGGTAAGACTTTTCTTGTCCTCCCTCTTTCCATGCTAAGTTATTAGATGGCAGCGTCCTGCCTTTGGGAAAGGGAGGAATTGACCTCTTCATCTCTCTGCCTTCCTCCTAACCCACCAACTAACTGATGTTTTTGGTTTCTGAAGGCAAAGGGAAGAAGAAAGGAAGTAGAGGTGAGAGAAACACAGAGGTGCTCTGACTAGGCTAGATGGCTTTGTGCTCTCAGACTTTGGCAAGCACTAGTGGAGCCTTAGTGATCACCACTGGTGAGCACTTCTCTCCAGCAATTCTCTTAACCCCAGGGGATACACCCTAATGCCAAGTGGTTACTTGGGTCTTATTGCCTTAGCCTCCAAGAATCTGTTGACCGTATCCAACTCCTCGCAGCTCATGCCCCTCTGCCCTTCTAGACAGCTCAGTACTGCCTTTTGCTTCTGCTCAGTGAAAAAAGCCTCCCTCATTTTCTTGCTCAAAAAAAAAAAAAGTAGGCGAGTTCAGGCCCATTCCATCGCATCCCCTTCTACTTTGCTGCCATAGAATACATTGCCATTCGTAGACAAATCTGTTAATGGTCTCCAGTATTTCTGAATTGCAGGGCATACATTTCAAGTCTTGCTATGAGCCCATGAGTAACCCCCGCTTCATTGGGGTAGGTGAGGATTCACACTATAGAAACTGCTTTCTCCAAGGAAACAGAGCCATTGATTATTTTGCTTACTCTCCAACCCTTCCATATTTTTGGTTTGGTTGAGACATTTAAAAGTCAGTTAAAATTTTATGTCTATTTTATTTTGGAATTCTAGTCAAATCAGACATATACACACACACAGACACACACCCAAAGAAAGTCACCAAGTATGACAGAGAGAAGTATGCTATTTTTCTAAAGAAATGAAGATTCAAATAGAGGGATTACAATGGGAGGAGGGTGAGAGGAAGAAGCGAAGGAGGAAGAGAGAGAGAGCGAAAAAGTTATGACTTTTAAAAATAAGTATTTATGTAACAGTGGTGGAAAAGATTAAAGTTTTTCTCTTTATATATTTTGTGTCTTTTAAATATTTTACATTGATTTTTTTAAAATAAAAATTTTACTCTAGAAAGTACATACTTTAAAAAAAAAAAGATAGTACATACTTTATTCAGATTTTTTTACTTTTTACTTGATGTCCTTTTTTTGTAGGACTCCCTCCAGGACACCACATTAAATTTAATTTGTCATGTCTCCTAAGGCTCCTTAGTTTCTCAGACTTTCTTTACTTTTTGATGACCTCTTCAGTTTTGAGAAGTCCTGATCAGGTATGTGGTAGAATGCCATTCAGTTGAGTTGTGTTTGATGTTTTTCTCGTGTTTAGATTGGGATAATATATATGAATTTGAATCTCTCTATATATATATAAATTTTTTTTTTGAGTTGGAGTTTCACCCTGTCACCCAGGCTAGAGTGCAGTGGCACACTCACAGCCACCCCCAATGTCAACCTGCTGGGCTCAGGCGATCCTTCTGCCTCAGCCTTCCAAGTAGCTGGAACTACAAGTACAAGCTACCATGCCCAGCGAATTTTTTTATTTATTGTAGAGATGAAGTCTTGTCAAGTTGCCCAGGCTGTTCTCGAACCCGTGGGCTCAGGCAGTCCCCTCACTTCAGTCTCCCAAAGTGCTGGGACTACAGGCTTGAGCCACTATGCTTGTCTGGGATCATATATTTTGAGGGAGAAGACCATGAAGATAGTGTTATTTTCATCACCTCATGTCAAGGGTAAATATGCTCAATATGACTTATTACTGTTGATGTTGAACTTGATCACCTGGCTGAGGTAGTGTTTTGTAGATTTCTTTATTGTAAAGTTACCTTTTTTAGACCTCTTTTTCATATTATACGCTCCGGAAGGAAGTTAAAATGCACAGCTCACACTTAAGGAAGTTATGCCCCACATTCAAAGAGTCTAAGTAACTACATGAATTATTTGGATTTTTACTGCATAGGGAATTTGTCTATTGTCCCTGATTTATGTACTCAATCATTGATTCTTATGAGTACGGACTCATGGATACTTATTTTATATTTTGGGTTATATAATGCTTTTTATTATCTGAAAAAATAAACTAAGTAAATAAAAATTAACTTTAAATTTGGCTTTTTCTTGTATGTTAAATTTAACTAAATATAATCATCTTTGTAAAAATTGTTTTGAATAACACAACTACATTAAAATGGATAAAAGGACTGACCAAATAATCTTCTTCTTCTTCTTCTTTTTTGTTTTTGGAGTCTCACTCTGTTGTCCAGGCTGGAGTACAGTGGCACACTCATGTCCACTCCAGTGTCAACCTGCTGGACTCTGGCAATCCTTTCACCTCAGCCTTCCAAGTAGCCGGAACTACAGACGTGTACTACCACACTTGGCTAATTTTTTGACTTACTGTAGAGACGAGGTCTTGCCAAGTTGCTGGGGCTGGTCTCGAGCCCACAGGCTCAGGCAATCCACTCGCCTCGGCCTCCCAAAGTGCTGGGATTACAGGCTGAGCCACCTAGCCCAGTCCCAAATAATCTTTTAAAAATATTTTCATACCAAATAACTTTCGGACATTGTAGTTCAACATGAAAGCTTATTCTAAAAAAAAAAAAAAAGTCTATAAATTAATTTTGAACTCTATGGATTTGCCTTTTACAGTAATGTGTGTATAGCACTTCTGAAACTGCTCTCTGTGTATTTCTATATTGAGTGAACGAGTAAAGACATTGATGATACACAGATCCAGGTTTTTGTTTTCCTATTTTTGTTGGTTTGTTTGTTTTCTGTTAGAGAAGAGAGATGTAAATGTAAAATAGAGGCTTGGAAGAATCCAATAGTGTGGATTGGAATTTTCTAGGGTATTCCAGAGACAGGAAATGTGCAAGATGAGACTGAAACATTACGTGGTACCAAAAAGTAAGAAAATTCAAAGAAAAAAATAATGAAATCATGTCAAAAGTACAATGGGACTAGCCTGAAAGTGTTCCCAGTGGCCAAATCTGGGAAGACTGGAATATCAAAATAAATAATGATCGTAATGGATTATAATCCACTGCCTAAAAAGAATAATCCATGTGCCCACACAGCTAATAAGTAAATAAGAATAGAAAACTTTAAAAAATAGAATGCCAACTATTAAAAGGAAAAGGAATGATGGTGTTAGAAAGTCACCCACTTGTGATTGTCATAGTAATAATTGACTCTGGCATGAATCATCAAACAATGATAAAACTACAGTGCAAACTGTGATTGAAAAAGAGAGTATATATGTCATCACAAAGCATTTTCCCAGAAATACCATAGTCATCACCAAAAATAAGACATCGGCTGTGATTCACTAAAAAGAAAATATGACTCCATTAGTATCCTAGACAAAAATGTATAACCTGAATTAAATTACAAGAAAATAAATACAAATTATTGAGAGACATTCTATAAAATAACTGGTTTATATTCTTCAAAAAAAGTTAATGTCACTAGTAATAAAGAAACCCTAAAGAACTGTTCCAGATTAAAGACTAAGGAGATTGGACAAGTACATTCAACGTGTAATACTAAATTGGTTTCTTTTTTTGAGTCAGAGTTTCACTCTATCGCCCAGGCTGGACGTCAGTGTCATGCTCACGGCTACCGCAGCCTCAACCTGCTGGGCTCAAGTGATCCTTTGACCCCAGCCTTCCAAGTAGCTGGAACTACAGATGTGTGCCACCATGCTTGGCTAATTTTTTCATTTATTATGGATATGAGGTCCTGCCAAGTTGCCCAGGCTGGTCTTGAACCTCTGGCCTCAGGCAATCCTCTAGTCTCTGCCTCCCCAAATTCTGGGATTATAGGCATGAGCCACCATGTGATTATTTTCTTAAGGTGGTTTTATTTTTTATTATTGTCAGTATTTTTAATTGTACTTATTTTTAAATTTTTATTTTACTTTATTTTTTTAGGTGGAGGCTTCACCTCATCACCCAGGCTGGAGTGCAGTGGCTTGATCACGACTTATCATATCCTCGACCTTCTGGCTCAGGTGGCCATCCCAACTCAATCTCCTGGGTAGCTGGAACTGCAGATGTAGTGGGAAAATAGAGAGGCCGTGACACCAAGACTATTATAGGAAGTGGCAACTTTATTACACCAGAGGGCACGGTGGACTTGACAAGCTAACGCTTCCAGGTCGAGCCCTGCAGAACGGGAGAAGCGGGGTCTTATACCTTTGTTTAGGTAAGGAAGGGGGTCATGTTGAGCGATTCCACATTTTCTTTGGAATTTACAAGGTGATATTCAGAAAAATTAGATCTTTCAAAGAACAAATGGTCTCCAGGAACTGCAGGGTTGTAAACCGTCAACTTCAAAAGAGGGGTTTTGGATCAGTCTGCAGATTAGTTACTCTTTTGCATTTCCATGAGAGCCATCAGTCTTTGGCTTTTTCAAACAAAACCATTTGGCTTTTTCAAACAAAACCAGCCTGGCGGGTCTTTAGAACTTGCTGCTTGACTTTCAAAACGAAATACCTTTAACTGCTACCAGCCCCCCTTTCTGCCACAGGGTTAGTGGGAGACAATTTGTCATCCCAGGTGATTGCCATGGGGCCACTGCTAACCCCAAAGCAGTTACTCATGTGTTCCTGCGTTCATTCACTCAATCATACAAGAAATATATATTTGAGCATTTGCCACATTCTGCCACTCCCCCCCCCTTTGATGCTTGATCTTTTATGGATCTAAAGTATGATCATCCTTAATCTGGTGCATTAACATTATATGGGCCGCGGTTTTTCGTTCAACAACTCTTTCCACAAACTTAGAAATGGCGTTCATAATTATTGGGGCTATGCAAGGGAGGATAGGACAGGATTCTACCAATAGGACTACAGATCCAATAATATACTTAAATCCTCCCAGACCTGAGAACATGTTTTTAAATTAATTGCCGATTTTTATGCCTTGCCATTTTTGCACTGGGACATGGGCAAGTATTCTAACATTGGTGCCTATATCAGTTATAACTTTACCATTATTATCTATTTGCAAACAACAGTCAGAGCTATTAAATTTACCACATACTTCTTCTTTTTCCGCTAGCAGGTAGTTCAAAGCTAAATGGTTTGAGCCGCTTTTTGAGCAATAAGCTCAAAAGCCATAGCTGTTTGATTAGTTATAACTTCCAAGACAGTTTGTAACCTGATATTGCGATTTAGCATATATATATATATATATATATATATATATATATATATAGATCTATCGGTGTGTGGCATTTCCAACTCCCATTTTGTGCCCATGTGGCTGAGCCATAAGTATTTATAATTCTCTGGGGTGGCCATTTGTTATTTTTTCAAACCTGGGTCCCTCCTATATTAGAAACTTGGTCGAGGGATCAAGCATTTCATATTTTGAGGCTTTTATAAAGGGGAATGCCTAGTTCATCCCCCCTTGGGTTAGGCAGGAGTAAAAATCCTGGCTGAATTATTCCTATGGTACATATGCCTTTCCATAATGCTGGGGGCTGGGCATATGCAACCTTTTCAGATGTCCAAAATAGTCCTTTAGTACATTGAGAAGATTTAGTTGCATGAGCAGATGCTCAATACCAAACAGGCCTTGTGGCCACCAGAGCAAACTTCTGGCTGGGATGAATAACGATGGAAAACTCTTACGTCTGGCCAGATAGTTTCTACACACGCACATGCTGGGTGTGTGAGGGAAGCGATAAACACCCAAATTAGGCAGAAAGACATAAAAGCACAAGAACACTTCCTATTATAAGAAAGAATGGAAATGCTAGTGAAACCCTTTTCTAACATGCTTAATGGGGACAACTCTGTTAATTCTATAGCAAATAAAGTTAGTTCTACAGCAATTAAAATGACAAACAGTTTAGCAAATATAAAGGTTGACAAAGCAAAACAATGGCTTATCAGTAATATTCACTGAGTTCTTAAGCTGAATCCTTAATCTTCTGCCGTGCGTTGATCAGTCAGCCTCCAGTGTGTGACTAAAGCAGGGCTGAAGAATCCTCAGGCTTCTAGAGCAGGACTGGAGCTGCCGAATCTGCGGTGCACTCCCAGTCCTGGAAGGCCAGCTTAATTCTGCTATAATGGATTTGCGGAACTGCTTCGGCTACTTTGACTGTGGTCGGGGTAAACAAAAGAACAGTAAATGGCCCTCTCCAGAGGGGCTTTAGAGGTTGTACATTCCACTCTTTTACCCATACCATATCACCTGGCTTAAAAGAATGGGCATTGGTAGTTAAACTAATTGGC